>VMDO01002410.1:0-152472 GCA_007922755.1 Pedetes capensis | reverse complement strand
GTAAAAGAAGAAAAATGACAAGCCTTTAAGGTGTTTGGTCGTTTTTTCTTGTTGTTGTTGTTGTTGTTGTTGTTGTTGTTGTTGTTGTTGTTGTTTTTGCTTTTTTTTTTTTTTTCCAGTACTGGGGATTGAATCCAGCACTGTGGTTGCTTTGCAAGTGTTGTACCAGTGAGCTGCACCCCCAGTTGATTTTTTCACTTTTTGAGGCAGGGTCTTGCTAAATTACACAGACTGCCTCTGGTCTCCAACCTGCGATCCTCCTGCCTCTGCCTCCCCAGTTACTGGGATTACAGGCATGTGCCACAGCACCTGGCAAGCCTTTAAGTTTTAAGGTTGGAGTAGACATAGTTATCAGAGGATGGATTGAAGCACTCTTGACAATGAAGAAAAGAGAAAAATCTCCACTGAAGAGTGAATCAGAACAGGCTTATAGAAAGAGCAGACTGACTGCAAAATTCCACCAAATGCAAAACTCCTTTTTGTGAGGTAATTTGTAAATGTTTATTGAAATATCCATGCTTCATATCTAAAGACATTAGAACAAAGATAAAACTTGGCCTTAAAATAATATGTGCCTAATTGTAGCTATAGCCCTGTGGCAGCCGATCCCGTCAGATCTCGGAAGCTAAGCAGGGTCGGGCCTGGTTAGTACCTGGATGGGAGACCGCCTGGGAACACCAGAAGCTGTAGGCTTGGGAGAAGGACCTGGCAACCCCCTCCCAAAATCAATCTGCCATTGAAAACCCTATGAACAGTAGAGAAGTACTGACAATAGTGCTTCCCCTATTGTACAGAGGGTCGCTATGAGTCGGATACCGACTCGACGGCACCTAACAACAACAACAACAACAAATTTGAGCCTGCTACTATTGTAAGGAAAGAGTCAACTGGAACATTCAAGGAGTTAAGTTAAAACTCTCTATTTGATCCTAACTTTTCAGAAATCCCTTATAAATCTCTAAAGTCTAAAATATTTTACTACAGCTATATAAAATATTAGGAGCCCCACCGCGCTGCCGCTGAGTTCGGTCTGCTGGGAGCGAGTCTACCAGGTAGCAGTGCCGGGAGAGTGCAGGGTGAGCCAGCGAAGTCCTGCGGGATGGGGGCGATGGCAGGGACAGAGTCCGCACCCTTAGAGCTAAGCAAAGATGAGGCAGGGTCCTGCAGTTGGCCCACTCCAAGGCGCCCTCCACAGCAACTGATGGCGACTGCAGCCAGACCGTGTTTCTGAGGTTAGAAGTGGCCCAGCTCCAGGAGAAAGTGAGTGCACCTTCTCTGGTAGATGAAGGAGACTGTTGGCCAAGGACCTGGAAGAGTCGCAGGGTGGCAAGTCCTCCGGGGTAAGTCCTCCGAGGTCCTCTTGGCCACCAAGCTCTGGGACCAGCTGGTTCAGGAGCAGCAGGAGCTGGCCAGAGCCAAAGAGGTCGTGCAGGAGAACTTCATTGTTTGCAGAGCATCTCACAGCAGACACTTCCTGAGAGAACTTCAACCGGCCCTGTGGAGCAGGCAAGAGCAAAGGTTAGAGGTCATGTGACCTGCCCGAGGAGAAGTCACAGGCCCTCTAGCCCTGGGATCCAGCTCTACATCTAAGGCTCTTTCTACCTTGTCCCAACTGCCTTCTGAGTTTCGGGTCTGGATTATGCACTGCTGTTATCCTGAGCGTCACCCAGGGCCTTGATGGTCCCTGGGGGCTCAGGAGTCCTGGACAAGGACAGCTGAGTCACATTGGTAGGGAACCTGAGTTGTCATGCTGAGCTCCCACACCCCCAGCCACAGTCCCAAAGGCCCCTCCCTCCTGATTCTTCGCCACTTGGAGCCTTTTATTTGGCTATTACTAACCCAGTTTCTGTTATTTCCCCATAGTCAGCTGGGACGTTCCATACTCTTGTCTCCTTGGCAGGGAAATTCTTTTCTTCTTTACTGAAGTAGTAAATCCTGTGTGCTGACTCAGCAGTTTCTCCCTGAGCCTGAGAGCCCCTGGAAGGAGTGGGCAGTCCCTTCACTCCAGCCTCTGCCAGTCCCACGCCAGGTCCCCTGGCTGCCCTGGGGCCATCCTGGACATGACTGGCAAATGTAGGAGGGCTCTTACACCAGACCTGGGCTGAGCACTAGGTGGTGTGCCCAGAGATTTTCCCTGGGCATGTCAACATCCAGGCATGTGGTTGTCTCAGCTCCATATAGCACTATAGCTCTATATAGCAACCCCTAGAAAGGAAGGAAGGAAGGAAAGGAAGCCCTGCCAGGAACAGGCAGATACAGCCTGGCCTGGGCACTGTTGCACACGTGGCCCCTTGCCTGAGTTGGGAAACTCAGCCTTTACACGCAACTCTAATGAGGCAAGTTACAGTGGCTTAGCACAGCAGAGACAAAGGAAAAAGAGGTGTAGGACAAGCCAGATTGTCCCCACAATCTGGAGTCCTGGTAGAGGCCGAGAAGATCCTCTGCCAGCTTGATGGTGTACCTTTTTTATTATGGAAAATTTTCAGTCATTTACAGCAGTCCACAGAATAATGTGATGAATCCTGAGCACCCATCACTTGGGCCCACCTCAAACACTCATCGCCCAGCACCACATCTGTCCCTGTGACCATCATCCACTCCCCCTCCCCATATTATTTTGAAGTAAATCCCAGAGGCATCATGCCATCTACAGATGTTTTAGCATATGTATCTATAAAAGATAAGGGCTCTTTTAAAGAGCCAGAAACCCCAAACTACTGTCCACCTGAAAAATATTAGGCGTTCACTCATTTCTCACATTTTCTATTCACTCATAAGTTTGTTTTTACTTTGTTGGATTCAGGGTCCAAATAATATCCTCATACTGTATTTAGATGCAATGTCTTTTTAAGTCTCTTAATCTACAGGCTCCTCTTCATTTCTTTGTTATTTTTCTTGCTAATTATTCATTCATTAAAGGGACTATGTTGTTTTTTATATATATAAAATATACTTATATTTTATACTTATAAATATATAAATATATAATATATGATATATAATATATAATATATAAATATATATTTATATGTACATATATAAATATATAATATACTTATATATTTTATACTCATTAAAATATACTTATATATTTTATACTCATAAAACATACATATATATGTTAAGGATAACTATATTTTCTTTTACTTCATTTTGTAAACTGAAAGTCCCAATAAAAATATACCAACTGTCAAAAAAAACAAAAAAGAATCTGGATACTTCCTTTTTTCCAAAAGAACAAGTTGAGTGCATCACTACTGTAATACATTTGCTGAGGAGCTTTAAAATCCTTCCTCAATAAAACTTTTAATCAGTGGGCTCTGGATCCAAGAACTTGCTTAAGCCTGGATTTTGAGTAAGGAATTGTGACTGAGTTTTGAGATAGATGACATCAAACATATATGTGGAAGAAGTATATGCTATATACATCCTTAGTGACTGTCCATCTATATTATCCCTAAGAATACTATCTTCTGTTATCTATTGCTCTATATTGCTATGAGTCAGAACATCCTGGTGACCATATTGACATTCCAATCTTGCTACCCATCCTGTTAGCCAGGTTTTCCTTGGCTCTGATGATTAACTACTACCACCTATCCTCTGCTATTCCCAAATCCTTACATCTTCATTTACACTATGGAACCCAGTTCAATAAACACTTTCTAACTTGGGCCCAAGCTGTAAAAGATAGCCAGAACTGGGATTTGCAAAAATGATGATGCCCTCTTACAAGCACATTTCTTACAACTTTAGTGAAAGAATTAGTATCTAGGCACTCCAGAAGAACATACTTTGCCACAGTCCAGCTGCAGCCTAGGATCCAGGGATTCCCGAAGGCGGGTAAGGAGTCGGTGGTGGGAGACAGAGACACAGCCACTCGGAGGCAGTGTGATTCTGTTCCGTTTATTGCTCAGATAGCTCAATCTTTTATACAGCTTTTTAAACTTAAGTTATGCAAGCAGTAAGAAGAGTATGCATAGTATCCCATGGAAACAGGCTTCACAAACATATATTGATCATAATAGCCCATAGCCCAGAACACAAACAATAGCCCACAGCCCAGAGCATAAACTTTACTGTCTCTAGGTAACAAACATCAGGGAGGTCTGTTTCTCTTCAGGTGTTTCATAAATGACAAATTATAAAGAGGTAGTTGAACTCTATCCTCATTTACCATTCTAACCACAAGCACATTGTATGTTCCTATGTAAGAATGTGGAGAGTCAAGATGACAGAAACAATAACCCCCACTCCTTCCACTGGCTGGGAATCAAGGTTTGCCTTAATAACCAGATAAGCACCTCCCTATGCTGTGTACACCATGGGCAGTGGAGTATTATTTTTCTCTTTCTATTCTTATAATGATTATTCTGCTTGTGGAGGTCTACTGGTATAGGAACTTCAGTCCGTGTTGTCTCAAGGAGTTCATGCTATTGGAGGTCATTCAAGAATGTTCCCATTGTAAGCCTGCTAGGGAGGTTTTTTAACTCCTGCTCTGAATCAGCACTGCTCACAGAATCAGAAGATTATATATTTATATTCATTGCTTATTTTTCATTAGGCTTCCCAGAAATCCAAATTTAAAATTTAAGGAAAAGGAAAGATGAGACCCCAAGTCCCTCTCCATGAAGAGTCCGTTTTGAAGTACTCTTCCCCTTTCGGTGGACTTTCCCTCTTTGAAGTACCCTTCCCCATGTGGGGACTTCAGCTACCCATCATGAGTGGATCTGGACATGGCAATACTTGGCTGATGAGTTATAGAATTATATAATAGATTTATTCTGGTACATCCACTTCACAAACTTTTTATACTTTTCTCAATATTCTACCAAGGTGGTTCTGGAATTTCAGATCATTTAATCTAAATGACTGATATACTCTGCCCAAGGAGAGCAGCCTGCTTCTAGCATATGAAAAAATTCAGAGGATTCTGGAATTCAGGGTTATCAAGCACAGTCATGAACATGATCCCATCCCAAGTCTTTGAACCTTATCCTTTCTATATCAGACAATGACGTAGACATCTATATAGATATAGATATAGATATAGATATCAAAGGCCCTGCCTTTGGCTTAAGAAACATGTGGGTGCTACAATTTATCCTTCTATAAAGGTTGCATCCTTCTATAAAGGTTGTTAATATACAGTCAGCAAAATGTATACTCTGAATACTCTAAATGACAAATAACAGGATTTCATCAATAAAAAGTTACAAGGATATGAAACAGAGAACCTATAGGTTAAAATAAATTTAAGAGATATATAGATTTATTAACCAATAGCAATATATTTCCTTTATTTTCATCTCAATTCAAATAAATTTATAGAAAACAAATAAATCTTATAAATGTGATCATTGGGTGAATATTTTATAATATAAAGAAGTTATCTAAAGGTAGATCAAAATGGTGCCTGAGTAAGATCCTCCAGTGATTGTTCCCATAGACACACCAAGTTGAACACCTATTCATGTACCAAAGTAACTTCTCAAGAGCTAAGGAAGCCAAGTAAGGGACCATACATACCTAGTTTTAATATAAGAAAAGATGTGTGGAAGAAGATGGAGAGAAAAGAGTTGCTTGTCTCATCTCCTGCAACTTCAAGCAACCCTGCCTGGAGGGAGACACATCCATCTTGGAAGAGGGAAAAGTTAATTAAGTCTCAGCCTTAGGCTTGAAATCACATTGGTAAAAGCCAGTGCTGAACAGATCCCTACAACCCTTGCCCCAGGGTTGGTACCTATGGACTGAGCTACTGGAACTGTATTAGCCAGGTGGCTGAGGCACTGCTGCCGATATCCATTCTCCAACCTGCTGGGGAGCAGGGCATGAAAAACATCACAGTACCTTGCCTTAGAGCTCAGTGCTAGAACCATCATGATGGGACCCAGTACCAGGTAGAAAACAAAGATCGCTATGATCAGGCAAATAATTGCAATTGGAGCCTCCAGACCTGCCCTGGTATCAGGTGGACACTTATACCCCAGTGTCACAGATTCAAGTTTTGGCCTGCATCATTGTTAGCCTTGAGTGAGCCTGAAGTATTCTGTCCCTCTACTGCATAGGTCCCTGTGGCTGGGACTCAGATGCAACCCAGCTTATCACCAGCATTGGAAGCCAAGGCACTATCTCCACTACCCATCCTCCAGTCTTCAGCAGCACAGCTATCCCCAGGTCAGTGCTCACTAGTGGAGCCTCTAGACCTGTCCCCACACTAGGCAGATACCTTACCCTGGTGAGATGAATTCATGTTTCAGCCTAAATCACTGTCACTTAAAGTGAGGGCCCTGAGCATACCCCTGAGATTGTACAGGTCCTTGTGGCTTTGAGACTCAGGCATGGTGCTGCTTAGCATCCATCCTGAGAGTCAGTGGACTACCTTCACCAATACCACCACAACATTGGGCAACATCACATAGAGCAAGAGTCCATTTGATGGGCATAGGACAGGATAATAAGCAAAAGACTTTGCAATGAAATTCAATAGCACACTGTTGAAACCTAGCACTAGGAAAGTCATAATCATCCCTATCCCCAGGTTTTCCTGAAGACATATACTCTGAAACAACCCTGGTAGAGGCTGAGACAGGAAGACCCAGTTCATTGGACTTCTACTCCAGCCAGCTTCACCCGTGACTAGTTGCAGTACTTGTAGGCTCTGAGTTCACCTCAGCAAGAGGCAATCTATAACAGTGTGGGTCTTGGTTTTACCCAGTGCTGACCTGGTTTCAGAGAACTGTGAGGTTCAAAATGTGACAGAGTTCTGTGATTGGTGGCCAGAGGACTGAGGGAGGAACCTCTGGCTGGATTAGACAAGTTGATCCTGCCCCCAGCTGAAGAGAATCCCACAGTGCCTAATCTCAGGCTAGTGACTGCAGATGAATTATCTGGGCCTGCTATGACACACCTAGGGATGTTTGCTGTCATTTGGCATCTATAGCCATACCACCCTGGTATCCAATCCTATCTGATCTCAGAAGCTAAGCGGGGCCCAACCTAGTTAGTCCTTGGATGGGAGACTGCCTGGGAATACCAAGTGCTGTAGGCTTGGAAGAAGGACCTGGCAACCCACTCCAAAAACAATCAGCCATTGACAACCCTATGAATGGCAGAGAAGCACTGACAATAGCAACAGTCATGGCCCAATATTGGGTAGTATTTCATTCTGTTGTGCATAGATAGCATTGTTATGAGTCAGACTGGAGTCAATAGTACCTAACAACAACAATAACTCTGGCACAAGAAGAGAGGCTTATGGAGACAGAATACTCTACGTGCTCTCCTAGCTCATGTTGAAAAATGCACTAATTGCAAACTCAGACTATCTTGGGCTTGGATCACCATTTAGTACTGAAATACCTATGACACCCCATAGCCATAGCCCCTGGTGTCCAATCTGAACAGATCTGAGAAGCTAAGTAGTGTTGGGCCTGGTTAGTCCTTGGATGGGAGACCACCTAGGAACACCAGTTGCTGTAGGCTTGTGTGAAGGACCTGGTAGCCCACTCCCAAAAAACAATCAGCCATTGAAAACACTATGAATGGAAAAGAAGCACTGACAGTAGCAACAGGTATGGTACAGTGTCAGGTTGTGTTTTATCTGCTGTACATTGGGTCACCATGAGTGGGCCCCAACTCAGTGACACCTAACAACAACAAATCTATATGATACAGCAACAGCCAACCTGAAGTAAAGCTGGAATCATGGTGCCATCTAGTGCTAAGAAGTGAAAGTGATTATAGGTTCACAGAAAATAAGCAGGCCAATAGAAAGGAAAAGTATACTTCCAAATTTATCCTGCAAAGCCATTATCACTCTGATACCAAAACCAGATAAGGATACTACAAAAAAAGAGAACTATAGACCAATTTCCCTGATGAACATTGATGCAAATATTCTCAATAAATTTCTTGCAAACCAAATACAACAACACATAAAAGAAATTATATACCACAATAATGTGGGATTCATTCCACAAATGCAAGGCTTGTTCAACATATTCAGCATTTGCAAATCAATTAATGTAATTCAACATATCAAGAGACTTGCAGACAAAAATCACATGATCATCTCAATTGATGCTGAAAAAGCCTTCAACAGAGTTCAACATCCTTTCATGATAAAAACCCTGAAAAAAATAGTTATAGAAGGAATTTATCTCAGAATCATAAAGGCCATGTGTGAGAAACCTATAGCCAACTTCATATTAAACATGGAAAAATAGAAAACATTCCCTGCCAGATCAGGAACAAGACAAGGATGTCCACTCTCTCCTCTCTTATTCAATGTTGTGATTGAAGTCCTAGCTAGAGCAATCAGGCAAAACAAAGAAATAAAAGGTATACAAATGGGAAAAATATGTTAAATGATTCCTATTCACAGATGACATGATTCTATACCTAAAGGACCCTCAAAATTCCAATAGAAGACTCTTAAGGCTAATTAGCCTGCAGCTGTAGCCCTGTGGCATCCGATCCCATCAGATCTCGGAAGCTAAGCAGGGTCAGGCCTGGTTAGTACCTGGATGGGAGACCTCCTGGGAACACCAGAAGCTGTAGGCTTGGGAGAAGGACCTGGCAACCCCCTCCCAAAAATCAATCTGCCATTGAAAACCCTATGAACAGCAGAGAGGCACTGACAATAGTGTTTCCCCTGTTGTACAGAGGGTCGCTATGAGTTGGATACCAATTCGACGGCACCTAACAACAACAACAACAAGGCTAATTAGCTCCTTCAGCAAAGTAGCAGGATAAAAAGTTAACACTCAAAAATCAGTAGCATTCCTTTACACCAATAGTGAATAGGAATAGAAAAAAATCAGAACAATCCCATTTACAATAGCCCACCAAAAAGTTAAATATTTAGGAATCAGTCTAACCAAAGACCCTAAAGACTCCTACAATGCAAACTTCAAAACACTTGAGAGAGAAATTGCAGAAGATACTAGAAGATGGAAGGACCTCCCTTGCTCATGGGTTGGAAGAATTAATATTGTAAAAATGCCTATACTATCAAAAGTGATTTATAAACTCAATGTAATCCCCATAAAAATTCCAATGACATACTTTGCAGAAATAGAAAAAAATCATCTGGAAGAACAAATGACCATGTATAGTCAAAACAATATTAAGCAATAAAAACAGTGCAGAAAGCATCACAATACCTGGCTTCAAACTATACTACATGGCCATAGTGGCAAAAACAACTTGGGAGTGGCATAAAAACAGGCATGAAGATCAATGGAACAGAATAGAAGGCACAGATATATTCATCTACAGCCACCTGATCTTTGACAAGGAAGCTAAATGTGTACATTGGAGAAAAAATAGCCTTTTCAACAAATGGTGCTAGGAAAATTGGATATCCATATGTAGAAGAATGAAAGCAGACCTGTACCTCTCAATCTATATGAGAATCAGCTCAAAATGGATCAGAGACCTCAATATAAAACTGAAACCTTAAAACTTCTAGAAGAAAAGCTAGGGAACATGCCACACTCCAACATATAGGCATAGGCAAGTACTTCCTAAGTAAGACTCCAATTGCTCAGGAAACTGCTCCAAGAATCAACAAAAGGTATTGCATAAAACTAAAAACCTTTTGTACAGCAAACGAAACAATAGAGTAAAGAGAGAGCCTGTAGAATGGGAGAAAATCTTTGCATCCTACCCATCTGGCCAAGGATTAATTTCTAGAATATACAAATAACTTAAGAAATCAAACACCAAAATAATAAATAATCCAATAAATAAATGGATAATGGAACCTAATAGATAGTTCTCATAAGAACAAGTACAAATGGCCAATAAACACATGAAAAAAATGCTCAATATCCATTATCATTAGGGAAATGCAAACCAAAACAACATTGAGAATTCATCTCCCTCTGATAAGATTGAGGCAAAGATTAATACAAATAACAAATGCTGCCAAGAATGTAGAGAAAAAGGAACACTTTTACAGTGTTGGTGGGACTATAAATTAGTTAAGCCACTTTGGAAATCAATAGGAAGGGATTTTAGAAAGCTGAAAACAGAACTACCATATGATCCAGCTATACCACTTCTAGGAATATGTTGTTGCTGTTGTTAGGTGCCGTCGAGTTGTGTCTGACTCATAGCGACCTTCACAGGGTTTTCAATGGCAGATTGTTTCGGGATTGCCTTGGGAGTGAATTGCCACATCCTTCTCCCATTTTTTGCGGTGCTGGGAATCGAACTTGGGACCTCAGAGACTTCAGAGTGGTGCTCTACCAACTGAGCTAAATCCCAGCCCTCTAGGAATGTACCCAAAAGAAAATAAGTCATCAGACCATAGGGACATCTGTACTTCCATATTTAATGCAGCATTCTGCACAATTGGAAGGGTATAGGATCAACCCAGATGTTGAACAACAGAGAATTATATTAAAAATTATTATATATATTCAGCAGTAAAGAAGAATTAAATTATGCCATTTGCAGCAAAATGGATGGAACTGTAGAGTAACATTTTAAGCAAAATAGCCCAGATTCAAAAGGGGAGATACTGTTCTTGCTCATATGCAGAAACGAAATCTACCTTAAAGGGAAAAAACACATACATATATAAATAAACAATCATACTTATCTAAAAATGAAAGATACAAGTGAACCTGATATGAGGAGGGAGGGGACCAGTGGGAGAGAGTGGATGTTGGGGAATGAATAAGGGGGAGAAACAATGTAGAGGGGTAAAAAGAGAGAGAGAAAACATGCAAAATACAGGATGCAACTCTATGAATATATAATTAAAAAGAAACAAAAAGAAAGAAAAATGTCATTACATGTTAATTAAAATTCCAACTTTTTCTTCTTTCATTTATTCTGTTCTGTAAAATGTTTAAATAGATGAAAATGAAAATGATGAAAATGATGAAAATGAAATTAAATAGATGAAAATGTAAATAAAACTGATTTGATAGTTGAATAATGGATATATCAAATGATATGTTACTCTGTACCCCACTAACATGTATAAATACAAACAGAAAAAGAAAGATCCAACTAATGAGCAAATAATTAAAATGAAAGAATTTCTGGAATAACAGCAGAAATAAGACTAGATTATGAGGACTAGACTAAGTACCTAATCTTTCAATGCATAGATCATTTTGAACACCATCAAGCATCAAGAAATATCAGGGACCTTAGATGGGAAGGGGGAAGGGGGGAAACATAGGGGAAGGTAAGGGGTAACCTATATGAATAATGTTTATCAAATTGCATGTATGAAAATTGTCACAATGTAAAGCATGTCAAAATGAATCACATTATGATGTACATTAAAAATTTCTAATAAAAAAAGAAAGAAATATCAGGGACCCATGACCTTGCCTACTGATAAAAATAAAGTGCCAAAACTCCAGAACTGACCAAATGGTAACAAGTATAGATGAACTCTTAGGTGAAGAATTTAAAGCATCTGTTCTAAGGAAAGTCAATGAACTTCAAGAGGACACAGCGAAATGATTGAATACTAGGAAACAGTATAACCAGATAACCAAGTATAAACAGTATAAACAGATAACCAAGAAGTTCCTTAGTTTAAAAATAAAATTAAAACTGCAATAGAAAGCATCAGTAACTGAACAGATCAAATAGAAGAAAGAATGTGTGAGCTTGAAAAAAGACTGAAAATACACAGCCTGAAAAGGAAAAAGAGAAAAGGATTAAGAGGGATGAAGACAGATTATGGGAAATTTGGGACACCAGTAAAAGAGCAAATATTCATATTATTGGGGCTCAAGGGGAACTTGAAAGTGCCAAAGGGGTACAAAGCTGATTCAAAGATACAATAAGAGAAAATTCCTAAATGTAGAGATGGGTACAAATGTCCAGGTATGGGAAACTCAAAAGTAACAATCAGATGTAACTCAACCGAGTCTACCTCAAACCACATTATCATCAAGCTCTCAAAAATTAAAGATAAAGAGAAGATTCTCAAGGCAAGAAGAGAAAAGCCAAGATCACAGAAGAGTGCCCCAATTTGCCTGCCAATTTGCCTTTAGGCTACGAGAAAGTGGCATGAGATGTTCACAAGACGGATGGGGAAAAAAAGCCAACCAAGAATACTGTACTGGAAATATGTCCCTTAGAAGTAAAGGTTCCAAGTAAAGACATCCCCAGACAAACAAAAGATGAGAGACTATATCTCAAACAGACTTGTCCTATAAGAAATGGTAAAGGAAGTTCTTTCAGCTGGAAGAAACATGTTAATGAGTAAGAAGAAAATGTCGGAAGGTCTAAAACTCATTGGTAAGAATAACAATACACACAAATTCATAATACTCCAATATTATAAAAAACATATTTAGTATGAAGACTATAATATGAAACAATAAAATAATAACTAAACTAATATGTTAAGAGATAGGCAATATAGAAAAATGTAAAATAAGACATCAAAAATTTAAAATGTTGAGGAAATGGAGTGCAAGTGTAATTTTTCACTTGTATATTTTCTCCTTTTCTCCTCCTCTTCCTCCTGCTCCTCCTCTTTTTTGTGCCTTCCTCTTCCTCCTCTTCTTCTTTTGTTTCTTATCTTTGTGATCACTATATGCTGTGATCACTACAAAATAGCTTGTTATGATCCAAAGATGTTTTTGTAAGCCTCATGGTAAACACAAAGCAAAAATTTATAATAGACAAACCAAAAACAACTATTAGAGTGAGCCAATTAACCACAAAGAAAAGCTGTATACGATGAAGAGAAAATAATGGAACCACAATAAAGTTAAGAAGGGAAGTTACAAAATGGTTTACTATAGACTTTATGCATTGATAATTAGCTGAAATATAAATGAATTAAGTTCTTCAATTAGAAGACATAGAATGGTTGGATGCGTGCAAAAAACAAGACCAATATGTTGCTTACAAGAAGTTCACTTCACTTAAAAAGACCTGTATGGGCTGAAAATAAAGGGATGGAATAAAATATTTCAAGACAGTAAAATCCAAACGAAACCAGGAGTAGTCATACTTTAGTCAAATTAACTAGATTTCAAATCAAAAGCAGTAAAAATAGACAAATATAGTCATCATATAATGACAAAGGGGTTAATTCAGCAAGGAGAAATAGCAATTCTAAATATATGTGTACCTTATACCAGAGCACCCAAATATAGGAAGCAAATATTACAGACCTAAAGGCAGAAATGGGTTCCAATATGATAATAGTATGGGACTTTGACACCCCATTTTCAGCAATAAGTACTTCATCCTAGCAGAAATCAATAAAGAAACAATAAAGTTAAATTACACCCTAAACAAAATGGAACTAACAGACAGCTCATAACATTCCACTAAATGACCACAGACTACACATTGTTCTCAACAGCACACAGAACATTCAGTAGGACAGATCACATGATAGTCTACAAGTCCGAACACATTTTAAACAATTTGTATCATATTGAGTTTCTTTTCCAACAATTATGCAGTAAAATGAGAAACTAGTAACAGAACTTTGAAAATTATACAAATGCTGGCAAATTAAACAATTTAACCATGAACAATCAATAGATCAAGGAAGAAATCAAGAAGGAAACTAAGAAATTTCTTGAAACAAATGAAAATGAAAATACAACATGCCAAAACCTATGAGATACAGCAAAAGCAGTAGTAAGAGGAAAACTTATGTTCTGCATAGGCAATCACTGTCTACATCAAAAAAATCAGGGAGATCTCCATTTAGCTATCACTACATCTCAGCCAGGGGCTGGGATTTAGCTCAGTTTGGTAGAGTGATGCTCTGCAGTGTCTGGGGTCCTTAGTTCAATTCCCAGCACCCTAAAAATGGGAGAAGGACATGAGAATCTACTCCTGAGGCAATCCTGAAACAATCAGCCATTGAAAACCCTATGAGGGTTGCTATGAGTCAGATAAAACTCGATGGCACCTAACAACAACAACAACAACACATCTTAGCCATAGCACTATGGCGTCCAATCCCGTCAGACCTCCAAAGCTTAAGCAAGGTCAGGCCTGGTTCATACTTGGATGAGAGACCGCCTGAGAACACCAGATACTGTAGGCTTGGGGGAAAGATCCAGCAACCCACTCCCAAAAATCAATCCACCATTGAAAACCCTATGAATAGCAGAGAAGCACTGACAATATTTTTTCGCTTGTTGCATATAGGATCACTATGCGTTGGATACTGACTGGATGGCACCTAACAACAACAACAACAACAACAACATCTCAAGGGGTTTGGGGTTTGACTCAGGGCTGGGGTTTAGCTCCATTGGTAGAGTGCTGATTTACACTCTCTGAGGCCCTGGGTTTGACCTTCAGCACCACAAAAAATGGACGAAGGACCTGGCAGCCCACTCCCAAAACAATCCCCAAACATTCTGCCATTGAAAACCCTATGAATAGCAAAGAAACACTGACAGTGCCACGCATGGCACAGTGTCAGGGAGTGTTTTGTTCTGTTGTACATAGGGTGGCTATGACTCAGACCCAACTTGGTGGCAGCTAACAACAACAATGCATTTCAAGGAGCTAGAAAAACAAGAACAAACCAAACACAAAATTAATAGGAAGAAAGTCGAAAGATTACAGAAGAAGAGTAAATTGAGACTAAAAGAAAAAATATGGAAGCTCAACAAAACTAAGAGGTGGTTCTTCCAAAAGATAAACAAAAATGACAAGTCCTTAGCTAGATTGAGAAAAGGAGAGAGAATCTTCAAATAAATAAAATCAGAGATGAAAAAAGACACATTACAACTGATGCCATAGAAATACACAAAAGCATTAGAAATTATTCAGAACAGTTATACACCAACAAATTTCATAACCTAGAAGAAATGGACAAGTTTCTGAACACACACACTTTACCAGGAATGAGTCATGAAGAAATTGGAAGCATACATGGACCAGTGAGTAATGAGATTGAATCAGTAATAAAAATCTGTGAAAGAAAAGTCCAGGACTAGGTGGCTTCACTGTTGAGTTCTACCAAACATTTAAAGAAGAATAAGCATCAATATTTCTTATATCATTTCAACAAATTGAACAGGAAGGAATTCTTCTAAGCTCATTCTAAGAGGCCAGTTTTGTATTGATACCAAAAAAGGACAAGATGCAACAGCAAAAACAAAAAAAAAAAAACATAGATACAAAAAATCCCAACAAAGTAATGACAAATCTGGTTCAACAGCATGTTAAGAATTATTCTCTGTGATCAAGTGATATTCATACGAGAGATGCAAAGATGGTTCAACACATGCCAGTCAATAAATGTGATATAATAAATCAATAGAAGAAAGGACAAAAAACACATGATCATCTCAATAGATGCAGAAAGGTCATTTGGTGAAATTGAACTTCCCTAACCCCCCAATCCTACGTGCACTTTTCCAAGTCCTCACATGGAGAGCTGCTCCTCCTGGCATGGGCCACTCTCTGATTGGCTGCATTCTGGTCTATACCCCCACCTAGGGTGTATGTAAGCACACTACCGACTACTCCAAGGGTCTATTCTTTTCTTTCTTCCCGACCGCCTTGACTCCCGTTGTTACATCTTACACCTGACTTCACCACTTTGATCAGGCAGAACCCTCAATCAAGCCAATGAGAGGGAAGACTCCGAGGTCAAGAAAGAAGACCTCGAGCAAGCCAAGAAGAGCTCTCAATGCCCTCCATGCCAGAAAGGAGGTGAGAGGAAAAGATGACCCTCAAGAGGCAACATCACTGGACCTTCTGCATAGCCAGTGTGGACATCAGAGCTGTTTGTTACTCTGATACAGAGCTGTTATTCCATTGTAGCAGCTGTAACCTGTGCTGTCGGCTAAAAAGTATTAGGCTCTCCTGAGCCTAATGAGCCTAAGAAGGCTCCCGAGGTCCTTCTTGGTGCCACCAACCTACTCTTGCAGGCTCCTGAGGGTCCCCAAGCATACTGGTGTTGTGATGAAGCTGCATGGTCTTTTGCCAGGCTGGAGCGGACCCCAACACTTTCTATATTGCCTATTTCTCAACATATTAATGTAGTTATCATTTTTAATTATTTTAGGTTTTAGTCTTCATATTGAAAAGATGAATGGTTTCTATATTATAGTATTATGAATTTGAATAGTTACTCTTACCAATGAGTTTTAGACCTTCTTACTCACATGTTTTCTTATTATGTATTAACATCTGTTTCTTTCAGTTCAAAGAACTCTGTAAATAGGAAGAAATGCTAAAGCATTTCCTATAGCACAGGTCTGTATGAGATATAGTCTCTCATCTTTTCTTTGTCTGGGAATGTCTTTATCTCAAATTTTTATTTCTAAAGCATAGATTTTTCCAGGTACAGTATACTTGGTTGGCTGATTTATTTTTCCCCTCAGTATTGTGAACATCTCATGCCATTCTCTCCTGGTACATAAGTTTTCTGCTGTCAGGCAAATTGGGACACTTGTCTATGGTATTTGCCTGTTTCCTCTGTGGTGTTTGCTGTCTTGAGAATCTTCTCTTTACCTTTAATCTTGGGCAGCTTGATTATAGTACGTCTTAGGATTTGTTGTTGTTAGTTGCTATGAAGTCCAATCTTATGTAGGGTTTTCAGCGGCTGACTGTTTTAGGATTGCTTTGGGAGTAGATTAGCATGTATTTCTCCCATTTTTGCTGTGCTGGGGATCATAGCAGCACTCTATCAACTGAGCTAAACCCCAGCTCTGTGTCTTAGGGTAGACTTGGCTAAATCTGGCTGTGATCTTTGAACTTTCTGTACCTGGACAGTTGTATCCTTCTCTACCAGGGATGCCAAAAAATGTATGCACATTTTAAGAGGTGTTACCTATGTATTGGGGCTGGATTTAGCTGAGTTGGTAGAGCGCTGCATTGCAGTCTCTGAGGTCCCAAGTTCAATTCCCAGCACCGCAAAAATGGGAAAAGGACCTGGCAATCCACTCCCAAGGCAATCCCAAAACAGTCAGCCATTGAAAACCCTGTGAGGGTCATTATGAGTCAGATACTGACTCGACAGCACCTAACAACAACAACAACCTATGTATTACTTTTAGAAGCTGGATTGAATTGTGGTAGAAATGTGTAGCATTAAAAGATGGCATTAATCAAATAAATGCTAGTGCTACCATGCAACAGGCAGGATAGTCAAAGAAAGCGGCAAAAGCGTGGTAGTCATTAAGGACTGCAAGACCATATTGAAGTGGTATTTGGAATTCAAGAACATTGTGGAAGTACAAAGACAATGGAGGCATGAGTGTGCAATATAACCTCTGTTACATTTGTGATAAATTTGAGATATATGATACTATATTTGACATGCACAAAGAAAGATCTGGGAGGTCTTGCACAGTAACAAGTCCTGCTTTTTCTGCTATGGTGTTGGAACAGTTTATACAGCCACTACAGAAGTTTACCAAACAATGTGAATGTGAGACAGAACAAAAATATGATACATTCTTAAAACAGCAAAATGGAAAGTTTTCATCTCAAGGTATGTTTATATTTTTAGCACCCTCTATATGTTCAGGAAATTTTCTCTTATTATGTCTTTGAATCAGCTTTGTACCCCTTTGGCATTTTCAAGTTCATTTTGAACCCCAATAATATGAACCCCAATAATACTCTTTCACTAGTGTTCCAAAGTTCCCATAATCTTTCATCATCCCTCTTAATTCTATTTTTCTTTTTCCTTTTCAAGTTGTATGTTTTCAAATAGTCTTTCTTCAAGCTTACAAATTCTTTCTTCTGTTTGAGCTGTTTTGCTATTGGTGACTTCTATTGCATTTTTAATTTTGATTATTTTTTAACTTACGGACTTCTTGGTTCTTTTTAATTTTTACATTTCTCTGCTGTTTCCCAGTACTGAATCATTTCTCTATGTCCTCTTAAAGTTCACTGACTTTCCTTAGACCAGATGTTTTAAACTCTTCATGTAAGAGTTCAGCCATACTGGTTACCATCTGGTCAGTTCTGACACTATTTTTACCATTAGGTGAGGTGATGGGTCCCTGAAAGTTCTTGATGTTTGATGGTATTCAACATGATATATGCATTGAAAGATTAGATATTTATTCCAGTCTTCATAATCTGGTCTTATTTGTGCCTGTCTTTCCAGAAATTCTAGGCAGGCTATTTATTTTTTTCTGAGCCTGTAGTTACTCCCACTTTTTCAGCACTAGATGGCATACTATGTCCATTTTTCATCCAGCATACTGTTGGTTTATTGTTATGGTTTCCCTACTAAAGGGAAATTCAAGCCCAGGTCTGTCCAAATTTGTGGTTGGTGTGTTATATAACCTGTACTTGGGGAGTATCTTGTGGAAGTAGTCTGTCCCCTCAAGCTTCTCTCCTGGTGCCAGGGAAGGTGCAGATGCCTTGCCCATAGTCACCAGCCTGTGTTTAGGTACTGCAGGATTCTGCCCAACTCTGGATAGAATCACCACAAAATGACCAGCTGGAGACTGGTCATACCTGTTTCCACAAATGCTACAATCCTGCACACTCCAAACCCACAGCCTGTGGAGACTGACATGGCATTGGGTAGAACAAAGGCCCAGACTGCTATGGGCTGTTTATTTCTGAGGTGGATTTATAACCAACACCTAGGAACTGCTTCTGCTAAAGAGCGCTTACTTCTTGAACCTCCAAGGTAACAAAAAGCAAGATAAAAACCTGGCATTTCCACCCTTGTTTCTTATCTGTCTCCCTTACTTTGGTTCATACTCCTGGTTAACATGCACATGGGCTTATTAATCATTGAAGGAGCATTTGCCTAAAGACTGGTGATACCTAATTTATTTCAACCCCCTTCAAGGCTGAAGGCACAAAGATCAGCGTAATTGAGCTACTTTACTATCAGCTCCACAATATCCTGTTCTAGACCCTTGAAAAGTACCTGGAAGTTTCCAGTCATTGTCCTAGATCTTAGATTACATGAATATCAGATGCTCCCAAGCATATCACCTCAAAATGAGATCACTCCCAAAGCAGGAGCCATCATCTTATGGGAATAAGTCAATAAGAAAAGGAAGGAGCTTCTTCCCTTGGGGTCACCTTGCAGAACAGGAACTGAGATAATGATTATCCTGACCACAGTCTGGCTAGGACTGCTTAAATATGCATACCTCTCACCTTCTGCCCTAATTTTTCCTTTATTTATACCTAAAACTCACGTCAATACCCTAAAGATAGGCTAAAATGTTTAATTTCTGTTTTTGCAAAATGATGATTTTGATTAAAATCTGTTCTTGACTTTTCACCATTGCTTTTGTTTCCTTCCTTTGAGGCAAATGGCCAGACTTGACATGCTGGAACTCAAAGAGATGAGCTTCTGGCCTACTAATCTAGTTCCAGACTAGTGGCCCAAGACCTTTACATTTTGCATATTTGATGAAAAATTCAATCCTATAAACATTAAACAATAAAAAAATACATAATGAAAACTAGGAAATCCTACCTGGTTTTGATTAACTCATCAGCTAAAGCAAACTCTTTTGGAAGTGAGAAGACCTTATCAAAGGGACTATAATTATTGACTTTTGGCTTATGGGTTTTGGGAATTGCAGTAGCTCAAAAGTATTAGGGTACAATCTGGGCAAGAATCTACAATGGGTACCCCACAACTGGTAAATGATAGAAAAGAAAGAGCATCCAAAATGATTGGCCAAGTCTTCCAAAGTTTTTGTGGTCTCTTGTCATCCTCTAGTGCCATAATGCACAATTGCAGGACTGAAATAGAATGGCGCCACCTAAGCAAGCCTCAAAAACATGAAGCTTTGTGTGAGAAGCTTCAATAGTCAGAGTGATTCATAGGTCCCTTACAGTTTCAGAGTGAGCAGAAGTATACGGTAAATGCAGAAATGATTCTACAAATAATAACTGCTGCCATTATTATTGGCAATATGTTAGCATAGTGTCCAAGGCTTTACATACATTATCTCATCTTCCTAGCACACCACCAATGTGGCACAGACGCAATTATCCTCCTCACATGAGGCTCAAGGACCCGGAGGTTCAGAGGGAAAAGTCACTTGCTCAAAGTCACTCAGCTAGTTACTGATATTTAAACCTAGTTGTCACTGAGTCCAGATTCCATGCCCATAGTAAATGCTTTGAGGTCTCTGAGATAGGACCAAAAAAAAACCATGCTTTTAAAATTGAGTCACTTTTCTAGAAAAGCTGTGATGTACAAAAAACTACATTTGACATCAATTGATAAGTAGATCAATTCTACTGTACTAAAAATTCGTTTCTTCTTGACTAAATTTAGGATAAAATATATGCATCCCACTCTTCTCATTAGGTTCTGATAAAGATCCAAAGTAAAGAAGACAGGATCCTCAACTCTCACCTCAGTTCATCTCAAATTCTAAGAGCAGTCAGAGTGAACTTTCCTGAACAAAGCTAGATCACATCACTGCCAGGTCAGCCCCTGCTCCAGTACCCATGCCCTATGGGAGTTGTCCCTGCATAGCTTTCTGAACTTACCTACTCCTCATCACCATGCTCCAGTCACACAACGCTCACTGAATACACCAAGATTAGCAATTTGTGTTTGCTCTTTTGCTGCTTCTGTTTACAGACCTGTGCCTGACATCTCTTCACTCAGGCCCAGTTTCCATGTCTCTGCCCAAGAGGGGCCTTCCTACCATCTTAGTTATACATTGCTGTATTATAGTTTCTCCATAGCCATTATTACTCGGCTGAAATTACATTACTTGCTTATTTATTTCTTGATTATGTCTTGTCATTTATCTTTCCCCACCAGGATGTAAGCACTGAGGGAGAAGAGATCATTTGGGCCACCATGCACCTCAGTGCCTAGAAAATGGCCAGTGCCATGAAGTTTCACTTGTATATTTTCACTTGTACTTTTGGTCTCATATCCACAAAATCACTATTAAGATCAATATCATGAAACTTTTCTCCTACATTTTCTTATAGTAGTTTTATACTCTCCTTTCTTACATTCAAATCTTTTACCTATTTTGACTTGATGGTTCGGAATAGTGTAAGACAAGGATCCAGTTTCATTTCTAGCCTTCCCAATGCCATTTAGTGAAGAGATTGCTTTTTCCCCATTATGTACTCTTGACACTCTTGTTGAAGAGCAGTTGATCTCATGTGTGAGCTTACTTCTGGACTCTGTATTTGTTACTATGGTATGTATTTCTGTTTTTATGACAAAATCACACTTTTAATTACTATAGCTTTGTAATACATTTTGAAACCAGGAAGTGTGATGCCTCTAGATTTTTTTTTCTCTGCATTGTTTTGTCTATTTGGGGTCTTTTGCAGTTCCATAGTAGTCTTATGAATTCTTTTCTATTTCTATAAAAAGTGCCATTGGGAAATTTGATAGGGACCACATTAACCATAGATTGCTTTGTGTACTATGGACATTTTTAAACAGTATTAAGTCTTAAAACACATGGACATGAATTTATTTCCTTGTATTTCTCTCTTCTTTAATGTATTTCATCAAACTAAAGAAAATCTTCTGCACAGCAAAGGGGAACAACCAACAGAAAAGAAATAATCTACAGAATGAGAAAAATATTTCAAATCATATGTCTAATAGAGGGTTAATATCCAAAATCTATATGTAACTCCTATAATCCAGTAGCAGTGATGATAGTAATAACCTGACTCAAAAATTAGCAAAGGACTTGAATATATATTTCTCTAAAGAAGTCATACAAATAGCAGGTATGTGAAAAGATACTTAGAACCACTAATCATTGGGGAAATCCAAATCAAAACTAAAATGAAATATCACCTAAGATTTGTTAGGATGATTAACATAAAAATAAAAAGTGTGAACAAGAATGTGGAAAAATTGAAATGTTTGTACACCTGTGGTGGGACTATAAAATGATGTAAATGCAATGGAAAAACAGTGTAGAGGTTACTAAAAAATTAAAATAGAATTACTATGTGGTCCAGAAATCTCACACGGGGTTTATTACCAAAAATATTTAAATTTTGTTCTCAAAGTGATATCTCTCATGTTCATTGGAGCATTACTCTCAATAGCCAAGATATTAAAACAACTTAAAGTGTCTATCAACAGATGATTACATAAAGAAAATATAGTGTGTAGATATAATGAGCTATCATTCAGCCTTTGAAAGAAAGAAAACCTGACAATGCTACAAGATGGGTAGAACTTGAATACATAAAACTAAGTGAGCTAAGTCAGTCTCAAACAGAAAAACACTATCTAAAATACTCAAACTTATAAAGGAGGGACCAATCCCTGGAGAAGGACATCTTGTTTGGGAGAGTGGCAGGTCAATGAAGAAAAGGAAAACCCTCAACTGGATGGATTGACACAGTGTCTGCAGCAATGCATTTAAACATAAATAAGACCATGTGCCTCGCACAGAATCAGGGGGCATTTCATTCTGTTGTACATAGGATAGCTATTAGTAGGACCCAACTTGACAGCACCTAACAACAACAACATAAAAACAATAGAAATGAGGAGTAGAATGAGAGTTGCCAGAGGCTGGACTGGGGGGAAAGACAGTTGCTGATCAACAGATAGAAAGTTTCAGTTGTGCAAGATGAATAAATTCTCTAGATCTGCTGCCAAACAATGTGCTCATAGCTAACAACAGTGTACTCTGTACTTAAAATTTTGCTGAGAGTAGATGTCACTTTAAGAGTTCTTACCACAATAAAGAAAGACAAATAGTGTCCAATACATGGTCGGAACTCAATGAGTGTTTGTCACTAACAACAATAGATACACCAACTCTCGGGCAACTAAGTGTTCTATGTTTGTTGTGTGCTTATACCTCTTACCCTTCTCTACCTGCTTGGCCTCACAAACAGTCATAGGGTATAGCAAAAGTCTCTGGCCCCATTTTCCAGCTCATGAACCTAGAAATTGGTCAGTGCCTTGTATCAATTTCTGGGCATTCCCTAGATGACCAATTCTCTTTTTGAGCCCTTGTCATAATGACATGGAGTGAGGGAATGGTTTGCTAGAGAGTTAGGTAGGGGTAGAGAGTGAAGAATGGGAAGAGAAGATTTTTTTCTGAACCAGAAGTTTGAATAAAGTTCTCTCTCTCAAATCAGGAAACATGTGGGGAAGGGAAATGGTATGTTCTTGCCCCCAATTCATGGTAAGATCATTGAGGAGACCACACTAAGTAGGCTTTACCTCCTCTAGGAAGCTTTTTGCAATGCACCTGACATATTTATGTTTCTCTCTGCATACTATAATAGCATCTATATAACTCTATTAAGGAATTTACTATATATTACTAAAATAATTTATTTAGTATATTCCTACTCTGGATTCTTACTTACAGGGAAAAAAACTGTCTTATTTATCTCTGAATTCCCAGTGTATATATCCATGCCTTCCACTCGTTGATTGAATATATTTTGAGGCACATCTAAATGAGTCCTCTATTTCCATAGTATTCCTTTCCCACAGTCCTGAATTGGGCATGCCATGCAAATATCCACACTATGTTGTCAGCGTCCAAGGTCATACCCTGCATAGACCCATGGGTTGTGAGGACAAGTTCCAGAATAGCCACAGAACAAAAGGAACTTGAGTCATGAAGATATCATCCTATTTATACCCCAGTATCGAAAAAAAAAATCTTTATACATCTAAGCCTGTATGTGTGCATGTGGCAAGCTAGGTTGTGTGTGAGTGTGTGTATGTATGTGTGTGTGTGTGTGTGTGTGTGTGTGCATGCCTCTTTGAAATAGTAAAAAAGCTATTGCCTCCATGGGACTGTCTCCTTCAGCTCAGCCTTCCACAACCTTCTATTTGCACCATTAAGCAAATATTTATTGTGTTTAGTTCCATCTTAGTTTGAGCTTGTTGTTGGGCATCTCTAGAAAGTTGATATTTAGTTGATTTGTTACTTAAAACTATTAGTTCACCTTTCCCAAAGCAAAATTTCCCTCAGCCACTGGTCTCATTCATCACCCTGCATGATTTCAATTACTAGAACATTTACTGGGATCTTGTCCAATGGCCCTGGCTGTGTACTTGTCCTAGGGAGGAAAATTTGTGGCTCTGTCCTCATGGGTTTAACACTATTGGAATTAATGAACCTTCTACCTAAAAGTCGTGCGCGCGCGCACGCGCACGGATGTTAAGTGCTGTCAAGTTAAGTCTGACCCTTAGCTACCCTACGTACAACAGAATGAAACACTACCTGACACTGAGCTGGGCGGGGCACTGTGTCAGTGCTTCTCTGCTATTCATACAGTTTTCAATAGCTGATTGTTTTGGGGGTGGACTGCCGGTCCTTCTCCCATTTTGTGGTACTGGGGATTGAACCCAGGGTCTCAGAGAGCACAGAGCAGCACTCTACCAACTGAGCCAAACCCAAGCCACCCAAATATCTTAGGAACAAATAACATTCTACACACCCTAGTAGATTTAGGAAAGGCTATGGGAGTGAAAGCGTCTCTTATTATTAAGCAAACACATTTCTTGTGGATGAGAAGATGCCATTTGAATTTTATATTTCAAGAGTTTTCTTTTTCCTTTTCTTATCCATGTCACTGTCGCCATTACATGCTAATGAGTTGGGTCCAACTCAAGAGACCCTACATATCACAGAGGAAACATGACTAGACACTGTGCCATACCCAACACTATTGTCAGTGCTTCTCTGCTACTCATAGGGTTTTCAATGTCTGATTGTTTTGGGAGTTGACTGCTGGGTCCTTCTCCCAAACCTACAGAACCCCATGTTCCCAGGTAGTCTCCCATCCAGTACTAACAAGGTCCAACCCTGTTTAGCTTCTAAGATATAATGAGATGAGGTATCAGGGAGGTTATGGCTGCTTCATATATCTCTTGGAAATCATTTTTTCCAAAAATACTACTGCTATACTTATACATGGGCTGGGGTTTAGCTCAGTTGGTAGAGCGCTGCGCTGCAGTCTCTGAGGTCCTGAGTTCAATTCCCAGCACTGCAAAAAATGGGAGAAGGACCTGCAATCCACTCCCAAGGCAATCCTGAAACAGTCAGCCATTGAAAACCCTATGAGGGTCGCTATGAGTTGGATACCGACTCAATGGCACCTAACAACAACAACATACTTATACATATATTGTTTTGTGTTGATTTGGTTCCTTCATTTTGAGTGTTGAATCACAATGCATTGAGTGAACATCTAATTAGAAATCAACTTGTTGTTGTTGTTAGGTGCCGTCGAGTCAGTATCCGACTCATAGTGACCCTCATAGGGTATTCAATGGCTGACTGTTTCGGGATTGCCTTGGGAGTGGATTGCCAGGCCCTTCTCCCATTTTGTGGTGCTGAGAATTGAACTCAGGACCTCAGAGACTGCAGCACAGCGCTCTACCAACTGAGCCAAATCCTGGCCCATAAGTACCTACCATTTAATGGGTACTTTGTTTGTCCCCAGATTTTACTATTTACTATTGTGAGGAGTGCTAGAAGTGTCTAAGTTTTCACTTCATATTGGCTGTTACAAACACTATCATGGTTCTTATACACATAGCGGAATAATAGGTATTCAGTCAGAGAAAATGCATACATGTACCCAGAAGAGGACAGTAGCCCCAGCTGCCCACCTGCTGGCTAGACTGGCCCTCTCTGTGTGCAGGAAAGGGGGACCAACCTGCTTAACTTCCAAAATCTAATGAGATCAGATGCCAGGGTGGTACAACTGTAGACTTTCTAATCCACGTTGTTGTTGTTAGGTGCCATCGAGTCATGTGTGATTCATATCCACCCTCATAGGGTTTTCAATGGCTGGTTGTTTTGGGATTGCCTTGGGAGTGGATTGCCATGTCCTTCTCCTATTTTTGCAGTGCTGGGAATCGAACCCAGGACCTCAGAGACTGCAGAGCGGTGCTCTACCAATTGAGCTAAATCCCAGCCTTCTAACCCATACGAAACTCAAAATACCAGAAATTATTCATTTAAAATGGAGACAGCTGACTTGTTATTAAGCCTTCAGCCACTCCCTCTGGGGACATCTAAGCTTCATTTCCAAGAGCACTAACTTGTTTCCTAAATTCGATTTGACCTCCTTACCAGACAATACTTCCATCTTCTCTTTGTCACTGCAGGTCTGGCTGGATCCCCTGTCTCTGGGAAACTCCAGTGATGGCCCTGCCCAGCCCAGGAATTTTCCTTCTCTTGCTTCCTTCCAAGCGTGGGCCACACTCTGAACTACCTGTCCTATGCCTTCCATCACTAGGAGGAGTTTCTTATTGACTTCCATGAGGAACTAGGTCAGGCTTGTACCTAATCCCACTGCTCCTCTTCCTGGCCCACAGAGGTGATGAGAACAGGCAGAACCATTTGCAGAAGTCTGGCCACCCCCAGGCAGAACCATCTGCAGAAGTCTGGCCACCCCCAGACCATTTGTTTACCCAAGCTTATCACAATTTTATTCATTTTTATGGGAGTTCTTAAGTTCTTGTCCTCTCCTCAGACAGTTTCATTCCATGTCCATTACCTGATTCTCAATGGAAACCTAGGATTCTGCATTTACATAGAGGTTGAGCTTCTCCGTTGTTCACTTTCATTTTCTCTGGGTAGACACTAAGAACTCGAGGAAGGATCTTTCCACACCGCTTCCATTTTCAGTGATACCTAACTCTGTGGTTAGATACATGGTAGGTGCTCAGCAAATGTCTGGGGTTGTATTTTATGTATTTGTCTTTCCTTCTGTGCCTATCAAAGGATGCTGCACACAAAAACAGCCCCTTGCATAATAGTAGGGGCAGACTCGTGTGTGTGTGTGTGTGTGTGTGTGTGTGTGTGTGTGTGTGTGTGTGCATGTGGCACAGGATATAGAGAGATCCACCCTCACGGAAGTGTGATATGACTCAGAATTCCAGGCATAGAGTCTGATCTCTCTACTCGGAAGCAAACATGGTACCTGCTTGTCTGGGTTCCACACACCCACATGCCAGTATTGTCCCACCTGAAGGGTGTGCAAGGAAAAGGAGTAGGAGGCAGGAAGGAAGATGCCACGGCCGCCTTCTGCTCAGCACCAGCCTCACTGTTGAGAACAGAAGGAAGTTGCCAAGTACCAGGAGCCAGTGACAATGGAAATTAAGGCTCCCAGGCCCCAGGCCCCTGGGGCCCATACTTGGGATGCTCTCTCCCTTGCCTTGTAGAGTTGCCTTCTTTAATGCTTATGAGAGACCAAGTCATATTCCTTGCAACCTAAATTAGAACTATATTTCAAACTACTTATTTAATGCATTGCTGTTTAGGTTTCTTAGGGACCAAGAAATCTTAACATAGTAAGGATGCATTTCATACAAATAAACAGTTGCATATAAGTAAGTTTCCATATCTCTGTAACTGACATTCATTAGACCAACTCTAGAACACTCTAGATTTCATTTGCAATGTAATCATTTTGAAACCTGTACATAATTGGACAGTTTGTGAACTGGTTTAAGAGCGATAGCCCATTCAGAGGAGTAATCCCTGCAAAACAAACAAACAACAACAACAACAAAAAAAAAACTTAGGCATTACCCTAAGGTCAGTAGAAAAATGTCAAGAGAAGTTTCTATTAATACTCCCAACAAAATTTCTTGAAATCACATTTCTTACTACCCAAAGTAAGATATATAGGTAGGTAGAAAGACTATATCTAGACAAAAATTGCCGTCCTTAAAAAGAAACCCTCCTCATCCTTTCTAGAGTTACATAGAAACTCTACCAACATCCTGACTGATGCTTAGTGAGCGTACCAGTCACATTTCCCTTCCCTTCTTTTCTATGGCTTAATTATTTAATATGGAGATCAACTTTGTTTTCTTTTGTCTATGGTTAGTTTTTCTCACTGGCTCCTTTCCTGCTTCTAAATAACATATAAGGGTAAGTAAGATCCCTCCATTCATTAGAGGGAGATAGTTTGTAACCCCTTATTATATATAATATATTTTCCTTAATCATCATCAGATCTAAAGCTAACAAAAGGATTTGTGATCTTTCTGAATGCTCATGGGGAAGCAGAGACTTCTAGCTCAACTTGTCTCCCCCAGGCTAGAGAATGTAAGGCAGGTGTTGTGTAAAACATCCTAGAGACCTATAGAACCCTTAGATCTGAACTTACCTTTGTTTTGACTCACTCTAGGGTAATAGACATATTTCTTTCATAGTCATTGGAGCTCAGCAATATGTCCTCTTGGTTTTAGAAGGGAAAATCTTACAAATAACTTTTTAAATATTGTCTTATAAATGATTCTTAAGATTCATAGCTGGCAGGCAGTCCTGAAGTTCGGGTAAAGTGTGGGATACTAGAGAAGAAGGACAGGTGCTCCCTTACCTGCCTGTAACATGTAGTCCTACTCCACATACACACGAATGATCATCCAAATGCCTTTGGCTTCCAGCTTAGTTTATCTGATGCACTACAGAGTGTGAGATTATTGCCCCATTTTGGAGGAGGCACATTAGAGATTAAGATGCCTCTTCTAAGAGAATCAGGAATAGAGCTGTGCCAGATGACAATTGTTCTGACTCAATAATAATTGTCCTGTCTCTTGAGTAACAAGAGATAAAAAGCTAAAGGCCTAACAGCCATGCCAGGAGACTTTGGGTTTAGCAAAGACACTCCTCAGGTTTTTTGCTCCTGTCTCTAACCCCTCAGAATCCTAGGCTTGTCCTCAGAAACTCCTGTGTCTGTGTTCCAGAGAGAGAAAAAGCCAACTGTAACACAGAGGAACCAACCATAACCTCATAACAACATAGTGAGAAATGGTTATAGAGAAACTGGAAGTTGGCCAGCTACATCCACCATTCTATTTGAATCATTCCTTTGACTTCCCATCCAGGGGCCAGAAAGGGACAAGTGGTTTGTCAGGGATTCACCAGAACAAAAACTATAGGAATAAACACTCTTCAATGAGAAACACCAGACTGTCTGCCAGGAATTATCACAAGTCCTTATTGACAGGGCATAAAGCATGAGCCAGGGAGGGTGAAATAAAGCTGGTGAGATAAAGCTGGAGAGATGAGTGGAGCCACATCATATAAAAATTTAGACTTTATCCTATAGGTAGGGGGAATGAGAGGCCTTTGAGAAATTCCATGTAGGAGAATGACTTAGGCTCATTTATTATTTAAAATCGTTTATTTGACATAATTTCAGACTTACAGAAAATTTCAAAAATAGTACAAAGAGTTCCTAGATACTTTTCACACAAATACACCAGATTCCTAAATGTTGGTCTCTTTCTCTTTCTTTGTCTCTCTCTCCCCTGTTTCCTCTCTCTCTTCCAGATGTTCCTTGATTTACAGTTGAATTACATCTGGATAAACTCAACATAAGTTGAATATCTCATAAGTCAAAAATGCCTACTGAACACCATGGCTTATCTAGTCTGCCTTAAATGTGCTCAGAACATATACATTAGCATATAGTTTAGCAAACTCATCTAACATATAGCCTATTTTACAATAAAGTGTCTAATATTTCATGAGATTCGTCGAATACTGTATTGAAAGTGAAAAACAAAATAGTTGCCTGGGTACTCAAATTACAGTTTTTACTGAATGTGTATTGCTTTCACACCATCATGAAGTTAAAAAATTATAAGCTGAATCATTATAAGTCTGGAGAAAGTTCAGTCTGTATGTGGATTTGCATCATATACATATATATGTCTGCAGCTGTAGCACCCTGGCATCTGATCCTGCCTGATCTCAGAAGCTAAGCAGGGTCGGCCTGGTTAGTCCTTGGATGTGAGACCACCTGGGAATATCAGGTGCTACAGGCTAGGGAGAAGGACCTGGCAACCTACTCCCAAAACAATCTGCCATGGAACATCAGAGAAGCACTGACAGTGTCTGACATGGCAGTGTCAGAGTGTTTTGGTCCTATTGTACATAAGTTCACTATGAGTCAGACCTGACTCAATGGCACTTACCAGAAACAACAACATACATATATGTATATAAGATTGAGAGAAGGACGAGGCAATCCACTCCCGAAGCAATCCAGAAACAATCAGCCATTGAAAACGCTATGAGGGTCACTATGAGTCAGACCCAACTCAATGGCATCTAACAACAGCAACATGTAAGATAAGTATTCTATGTCTGTGTAGAAGACATTTGGCAGTGAGACAGTCCCAATAGGACCTTAAGAGGATCTTATCATAGATAAAGGCCACTGCTGATGAAGGCCAGACCAGGACAGATAGGCATTATCTATCTAGGTGAAAGATCATGAAACTTGGCAAGCAGATGTAGCTAGAGGAGGTTAACCCAGCAACTGCTGGCTGACGCTACTGAGTTAATGGTAGGTAGTGATTCTGTTCCTAAAATGAGGAGTCAGAGTAAAGGGAGGGGTAACAAATGAGAGAAGGACCAGGTAGCCCACTCCTAAAACAAATCTCAAAATAATCAGCCATTGAAAACCCTATAAATAGCAGAGAAGCACTGACATAGTGCAGGGCATGGCACAGTGTTGAGAAGTATTTCATTCTGTTGTACATCAGGTCGCTATGGATCTGACCCAACTCTAAGGCACCTAACAACAAAAACAACAACAATGGCAACAACAACAGCAAACAGAGCCTTGCAAGTGAATGAGGTCACCAAGGGAGAGCAGGAGCCTCAGGCAGATTCCTGAAGAACTTCATCCTTCAAGGACTTCATTCTATATCATGGGGCCAGAGAGAATACTGTTAAGCTTTAGTCTCCTGGAGTTTCAAAGTATCCCAGGATTCCCTTATCAAAATAATAAAGCCATTGGGTCTGAGCATAGAAAAGTCAGGTGACCCAGGAGTCAGCTGTGGGGTCTCAGAGGTAAGCTACTCACTTCTCACAATGAGAGGCTTTTGAAGGGCCAGAGAGAGGGCAGGTGGTATGAGGGGGTTAATCCCTTCTGATCTGAGAGATTGGATAAGGGCAGGGGAAGCTAGGTTCTGTACCAGTGAGGTCATGGTGCAGGCCACAGCATGTCTCCAAGGAGAGGGGGCCAAGCCAGACTGCATTCTGCATCGTGGAGCATCTGAGAGGCATCAGACTGGGGTGTGGGTGCCCTAACAGGCCTGCTCCTGCCACCTTGGCAAGGAGTGGCTTTGAGGTGGAGGAAGGTTGGAGGGGAGGAGAATTCCCAGCAGAGATCAACCAAAGTCCTAGTTTGTTTGTTTGTTTGTTTGTTTGGTCTAGTTTGGTTTGCTTTTGATCAGATACCCAGAGTTCAAGCACTCATTCTGACATTTTATAAAATGTGACTTCAAAGAAGTCACCTTTTCCATATTTGTTAGTGATAAGACTTGGTGCACTATGTTAGCATTTCCCAGGCTTGTGGGTTTCACTAAACCTAATTTTTAAAAAATATGAAATCAGCAAAGGTAGTCAATTTTCTATTTTTCCAAGTAAAGGCAAAGCCCTTTATAATTACCATCATTTCCCAAAATAAAGGTAATTTTAAAATAATAGTTAAAAGAGAATAATTTCAAAATGGAAACAACCAACAAACAAAAGACATTCAAAAGAAATAAAAGCCACCAATCTTATACCAATCTTTCTAAAAGATGACAACACTTGGTGCTTCTTCTGTGGCTTGTTAAGAACATCAAGCGCTGACACAGACTTGGTCCAAGAGTGGGGGATGTTCTGCTGCCTGGTTTCAGGGCTCCTTCCAGCATTGACACTTGTTGATCTAGTGTGCTTTTATTTTGGTGCTGGCAATTGAACCCAGAGCCTCAAGCATGTCAGGCAAGTGCCCTACCCTGAGCTATGCTCAAGCCCTTAGAACGCTCTCAGATCCTGACCAAGGCCTACTGCCAGGGAGGGGACTAGGCCTTCTTGCTGGGCACCCCGTTGCCTTGGCTGCTTTTGCTTCTTTCCTAGAGCTCAGCTCAAAGCTAGCACCCAGCAGCCAGAATTTCCCTCCTTCCTGCTCCTTGTCACTTCTCTTGCTGCCCAGCTGCTCCTCCTTGGGTGCCCTGCCCCATCAGACACATGCATATAGACGGAGTCCTGTCTTTCTCTTCCCTTCCTCCCAGGACTAATCTCCACATTCCTCATTTTGTCACTTCAAATCATGAGGGTTCCCTCTATTCCTTCCCTCCAGGCCCATGTTGTTCTCTGTTCAAGGTCATTCTTAGACCTTCCCTCCTTTTCCACTTCTGTTCTAGGGTCAGGGACTTATCATTTCTTCTTTCCAATGATCTCTCTGCCTCCATCTTTCCCACCCTCATCCCCACCCCACCTCACAGTGTGTGCTTCTGCCAACCAGGCCCCAGCACAATTTCAGTCTTGTCTCTTCTTTAGTTTCCCATTCCTATGGGAAAAATCATACCATATTCACCTAGACAGGACCCTAGGGATAATCATGTTTTACAGAGGAGAAAACCTGAGCCCTAGCAAGAGGAATACAAGTACCCAGAAGTACACAGTAATTGCTGGCCAAGCTAGAAGTATTCTTGGGCTTCTTAACATACACCAATGACTCTCTACCTTCTTATACTAATCAATAGGATTTTTAAAAACATGTGTTATACTACAAAGAGTTACCTCTGCACCATTTAGAGTCAGGGCCCAGGTTCCCACCCTGCAATTTCAGCTCTACTGCCTAGTCTGGAGTCCAAGGCTTTCCATGGGATCTGGTCTATGTTCGCTGCCCACTGTTCATTACCACTGACCATCCATTACTACTGTATTGGCTGCTTTACCCCAACCTCCCTACACAAAGTATCGTCCCACCTATCAATGTTTTCTCAGTATATATCCCTTTTCCTAGAATCTCCTCATTCATTTTGCAGGAATTAATTTAGCTCCAGTTCTGAGTCAGAACATTTGCTAGGTACTAGAATACAAACAGGAAGTCAGTGTTAATGACTGTAAGGAGCCCATAGCCTAGGAGCTTTTCCTGTCTTCCTGATGCTTTGTTGTTGACACCAGCCACCTCCTATAGGGAAGGACTCTCCTCTGAGTTCTGTGACACACTCGTTCCATGTCCTCCCTTGGGTCTGACTCAGAATGTCAGCCTTCAAGCTCCAGTTCCTCTATCATGTTGGGCTAAACTTTTCTCTCCTAGCCCCAAGATTATAAGCTCCTTGAGCACTGGGCTGCATGTAATAAGTTCCTAGCCCCTGTGGTATATGTCATGGAGTCTACTTCCTGTATTCTTGCTGACTGATTGGGTCCTGCTGAGCTCAGCCCCTTACCCCTACTAAGTCCAGGTCCTTCTCAAGCCAAATGTGCTAGTGGTGCCTAGGACTAGAATCAAGCACGTGGGTCTCTATTTACCAGTCATAGGCACTCTTGGTTGTAGGGTCCTCTACCCACCTTCTTCCCTCAGCACACACTCTCATTCCCATTACCTTACATAATTGTTTTCATATTCACAAAAGTGAAATCAGGATGAGATGAACTCCAAGGAAAACTGAAGGGGAAAAAAGTGTTGGTTAAGTACCATAAGAAATCTTAACTACATGAGAGGGATGCAGAAGTCAGGAGTCATTGCCTGGAGGAGTATACCTATGGTAGATAGCATGTACATAGGTTTTGGAAATTCATAGAAGATACCACCTTCAATCCCACCAACTTCATTGAGTGCTAGCCTTATACCCCCATAACACTAGGGTCAAAGTGTGGGAAAAATCAGTGTATGTGCATATGTGTGTAAGAGAGATGGAAGATTGGAGAAAGTGAATGACAGACAGTGATGTTAATGAAGGTCAATGGATTCTATAATTCCAAAGCCTAGGATAGCATTTGGTTTTATCAGTGGCTTCTAAATTACCCCCCCACACACACACACACATACACACACTTTTTTTTATCTGTCCTCTGGCAGTAGAAGCCTTGTTGCATCATGCATTCTTGAAGTAGCCAACTCTACCACAAAAAGTCTCATCTGAGTGATTGAGGTAAATGCAAGAAAAGACTGATAAGATTTAACAATCTACAACCCACAAATTGCCTGCAGCCATACCACTGTGGCAAATGATCCCATCATATCTTGGAAGCTAAGCAGGGTCAGACCTGGTTAGTACTTGGATGAAAGACCTCCTGGGAAAACCAGGTGCTATAGCTTGGGAGATGGACCCAGCAACCCACTCCCAAATATCAGTCAGCCATTGAAAACCCTATGAATAGCAGAGAAGCACTTACAATAGCGTCTCCTCTGTTGTACATAGGGTGGTTATGAGTTGGACACTGATCTGATGGCACCTAACAACAATAACCCACAAATTAGTGGATGTTCGCAATTTCTCCAACTATGTAAGCATCACTCCATGACATTTGGGTTTGATTTACTTAGTTAGTCGAAGCCAAACAACTGAAAAGAATCTGCAAAACTTAGAGGTAGGAAGCTGAAAACATGAAGCAGTTTTGCTACCCCTTCCCACCAACAGAGGAGCAGTTCACAGAGGTAGACCTGCCTAACACAGCTCCTTGCCTTGGACACAGCAAGGCCTGCCCTTCCTTGTTCTCCCATATTCCCCAGCACAGGCACAGTGCCAGCATGAGGTACAAGTGCAGCACATCTTGATGAATAAATGACTATCCCAGCATAACTATACAGATAGCTTTTTCTTGCTGTTATTAAGGAGCTCAGCTGAAACCCCTTCCTAAGGTTATCTCAGACTGTTTCTGTATGAATGACACCATGTTGAAGGGATTCTCCTCCTGAGAAAACCTGGATTCCTCTGCCTCCTACTTAGTTCTTTGCACAGCCTGTGATCTCAGGCAGTCATTACCATAGTTTAAGGGAGAGAAAATGGTGTCCAAGCCTTATTCTTTTAGCATTTCTGTGTGATTTATCAAGATATTGGGAGGTTCTAAGGTTTTCAGGGGAGCCATAGCTAAATTCCACATCTAACATTTAAAATGCATCATATTCAGGGCTAGGACTAGCTTGCATATTTCCTTTTTCTCTCTTTCAAGGTCTTTCCCCCCTTACTGTATTTTTAATTGAAAAATAATAACTACATATTTATGGCTTGCAACATGAAGTTTTGATATGTGTATACACATATACATCATGTGACAGTTTAATCAAGTTATTTAATGCATATTACTTCACATATGTTAAAACTCCTACACTAGGGCCAGTACACCAAATTAAAATGGAGTCAGTCATGCTAAGTTTCCATGTTACCACACCAAAACTAAATTGTTTATGTGACCTTCTAGAAATCAGGAGAGAGATGGGGGGAGGAGGATTCCCAAGCAAGCCACTTTTAGTGGCATGATAAAGCAGTCCCCTTTGCTTAACTTTTATAAGAAAAGTAACTTTTAAAACCCCAATCCATTTTTTCGTTCTCTGTTTCTGCTTTCTTCAGCCTTTTCTGTCTATAAAACCACCTCTTTTCTGCTCAGCTCAACAGAACACTCATCCTACTTTATAGTGTGAAGTGTTGTCCAACTTAAATCTGTTGTGATTTTGTCCTTTGATATATACTTTTTGTTTTCATGTGATGAGAACACTTCAAATCTGTCTTAGCAATTTTCAATACATTATCACTAAAGTCACATGATGTACAATAGAGCTCTTGAATTTATTCCTCTTGTCTAACTCAGTCAAGATCTTATGACAGTGAGTGTTAAGAGCCACTGCCTGCCTTCAAATTTTTGTAGCTATCTACTCTGTATTTCTAAGATTATATCACATTTTAGTATTCAAAGCCCAACTCCATGAAGCACTCAACAATTGTTAAGAACTTATTTTGTGCCAAACACTTGCACATACTTTACATAAGTTATCCATTTTGTTTATTTTTTAATTTTTAATTTCATTTTTATTTTATTATTATTATTATTATTATTATTATTATTACTACTACTACTGGCTTTTTCAGATAGGGTCTCATATGTTTCGAAGGCTAACCTCAAACTCTCAATCTTCCTGCCTCAGCCTCCTGCATGCTGGGATTACAGGCATGCATAATCATGGAGTTTGCTGTTGTTGTTAGGTGCTGTCAAGTCATGTCCAATTCATACCAACCCTCACAGGGTTTTCAATGGCTGATTGTTTTGGGATGGCTTTGGGAGTGGATTATCACATCCTTCTCCAATTTTTGCAGTACTGAGAATTCAACCGGGTCCTCAGAGAATGTGGAGCAGCATTTTACCAATAGAGCTAAACCCCAGTCCCCAGTCATGGAGGGTGTTATCATTATCCTCATTAACAGAATAGGAAACAGAAGCTCAAAAACATTAAGTGCCTGAAGTCACTGGCAAAAGGTAGAGCCCCAAGCTGAGTGTCATTCCATCCTTCATCAGATATAGGAGCATCTAAAGCTGTGCCCTGTGGCATTCCTCTCTGTTCTGGGATCTCTAACACACGTGAGGAGGAAGCACGAGGATGGGTCCCCTAGAGCTCAGCATACAGGATGCAGCCAACATGAGTGCCCCATGAGCTCATTCTAATGCAATGCATCTTCATTTCTCCACCCCCTCCACCTTATGGTAATCATTTCTCTGGGAACCCCAGAGTCTGGGTGGCTTATACGTATGTAGAAAGATAGAGAGATAAGTACTGTCTGCTGCAACCACCCAATGTGTCCTAATGAAGCCTAATGGTTTTCTCAATAGCAGAGCAGGACAGAGAGATGCAGCCCCCATTTATTACTTAAATAACAATAGGAAAGAAAACCAAAGCCTTGTCCACTTCAGGCTGAACCTGGCTGTAAGCCCAGGTTTAGTCAAAGTTATTATTTTGTTGAGTTACATGAGATTCCAAGAGGGCTATTCACCTCCTCAGCTGTTCCCCTTAAACTAATGCCACCTGCATAGCCTGCCCAGGCTACCCCTTCCTTCTGCCAACCGGAACTTCCCGGAACACTGCTTTCATCCCCCACACCCAGCACTGTCCTGAATGCTTGCTTGGGATCATCCCAGATGCCAAGGTTCTAAGTCAAAAGTCACGAGTGGGTTTGGAAATCCTAAACCAGCCCTTGTAAAGTGATGGGGAGGTGAGCGAGGGCGAGGGTGAAGTCACCATCATCCCCAAGATGCCAGGAGGGAGGTTGTTAGCCCTAGGGGGTGAGTAAAACCTGGAATTTGAGGAAGGCCAGATAGATCCTATTGTGACTAGAGACTAATTAGTACACCCCAAACCTGGGCCACCTCCTGGCCTGGGGCGGGACGGGGATGTGAGAGGTATAAAAAGTAGGCAGGTTCTGCATATCCCAAACCCCTTGACGGTCTCCACACTCCAGTCGCTGGTGAGCTCTGGTAAGTCTGATGTGGTAGCGGCACTCACAGTAGCCTCGCTCCATGTGCATTGCAAACTCTGGCCACCCGGGTGGGAGCTCTGGGTGGTTGGTCAAAAAGGCAACCTGAACAGGCATCTGTCTCTACCTCATCACTTGTAACCAGTCTATCTTGGGTCTTGGAAGTTGTCCAGCTGAGGGGAGTAGGAGGCTGGGCAAAGATAGGAGAAGGGGATCTACAAGAGGGTCATTGTCCTGAGGACACTGATAGTCTGGTGTGGGCATTGCATCCTGCTGGGTGTAGAGAGAGAATTGGCAGAAGAGGGGAGCACCAGCTCTGGGCAGAGCCGCTGACAGGACTGCACTTTCAGAGAGGAGGAAGGAAAACAGGCTGGCTTAGAGAGCAGAGGAGGGGAGGCCCCAAGAAGCAGAGCAATAGGGACAGAAGCATGCAATGTGATGGGATGGTCCTGCTTTGGGAACCTGTAGATCACTGTTCTACCCATTCCTCCCCTCTCCAAGGCTCACTTTCCTCAAAGGGAAATCAAGAGAGTCAAGCTAAATGGTTCCTTCCATCCACCTCTAGATCCCTCTGTTGTGTAAATTCTCTTAGAGTGTTGTTAAGATGCTTCTTTTTTAATTTGTATAAATTTATTCACTAAATCCAAGGTATTATATAGTGCTCACCATGTGCTAGGTCCTGTGTGTGTGCCTGCACATGTTCACACATGGATGTGTGTACGTGTGCTTGTATGTGTGTATTTTTATATACTGATTGAATCCTTACAGCAACCCTAGAGAGGTGGATATGGAAAAGTTAAGTAACTTGCTCAAAGTCACAAAGCTGTTAGTGGTTTGGATAAGACTCAGATCCCAGGCAATTCTGTTCTAGAAGCCACAGTTTTTACCATAATAAGCTAGAACTGTTTGTTCTTTCCCTTTGTCTTTCCTTCTTACTCTTTCTTTTTGTCTCTATCTCTGCTTTTCTTGTTTTACATTTTTCTTGTTTTCTCCATCTGCTCTTTTGTTTTCTCCCTCCTCCCTTCTTTTGTCCCTTGTTTCTTTTGTTTATTTCAAAAGGAGTTGAAACAGCTTACAAATAGTCACCTAAACTTCACACACACACACACATACACACACACACACACACACACACACACACACACACACACACACACACACCTTAAATCTGTGAAGCATCCGGTCAAGGTAAAAGCATGTGAATATGACTGGAGGGTCACCTGGGCCCTAGGGTCTCTCTATGGCTCAAGGGTTCCTCACTATGTGTGTCTTTCTGTTTCCAGTTACGAATCCAGCCCAGAATGTCTCAGCAGAAGCAGAAGCAGTGCTGCCCCCCGCCCCAGCAGTGCTGCCCCCCACCAAAGCAGTGCTGCCCCCCACCCCAGCAGTGCTGCCCCCCACCCCAGCAGACCAAGCAGCATTGCCAGCCTCCTCCTAAGTGCCAACAGAAGTGCCCACCCCCTCAGCAGTGCCAGAAGTCTAAGCAGAAGTAAGCCCTGGCCTGTCACCAGAGGAGAATCCCCAGGGAGACCGAGCATAAAGTCCCCTGGGGACAGCATCCCACACCCTCTCCCTCATCAGCCAAGCATGGGCCTGCTCACCTCTGCTCCTGGATGCAGCCACATTTCTCACTCAGGGGAAAGGCAACACCAAGATTGGGCTTCCTCAGTCTCTACCTCTACTTAATCAGCAGCTCTAGTTTCCATGTCTGCCAAGGAGCTAGTTCTAAACTGTCTAATCATCTCTGCTGACATGCACCTAACATTACCCTGCTGGAAGCCTGTGGGGCACGCCCAGACACTCTTTTCCATCACCCTTCCCTAATGATTAAAATAGAATTCCTCTGGCACAAGTGTCTCCGTCTGATCATTCTGTTGTGTGAAAATTTACATTCCTACAGATTTTTTCAGCCCCTTTGCAACATCAATCCCCTGCACATGGGGAGAAGGCATAGGGAGGTGCAGTCCAGAGATGCCAGGGCATTTATAAGAGTCATACCAAGGGAAGAAGTGGCCTGCTGCTGTAGCACTCTAGTGTCTGCTCCCATCAGATCTCAGAAGTTAAGCAGGATCAGGCCTGGTTAGACTTGGATGGGAGACCACCTGGGAACACCAGGTGCTGCAGGCTTAGGAGAAGAATTTGGTAACCTACTCCCATAAAACAATCAGCCATTGAAAACCCTATGAGTAGCAGAGAAGCACTAACAATAGTGTTTCGCCTGTTATCCATTGGGTGGCTATGAGTTGGACACCAACTCAAGGGCACCAAACAACAACAACAACAAAGGAAGAGGTAAGAAGTAGGGGCTTCTACAGTACAGATGTACACAAACCCATGGGAAAAGAGACTGCCACATGGACCTGGGGAGGACAGTTACCAATGGAGGATATGTGCAAGGAAAAGGCACTCTTGTGGGTCTAAAAAGGGTAAGGGAACCTGCCCCACAGCAAAAAACTACATAGTAGAGAAAAAAGATTGAGGCAAATTCTGACTCAGAGAGCACACTACAAACAAGGGCTCATAAGTCAAAAGGAGTTGAAGATTGGGCTTCAAAAATTCTCCCATATATAAAAGAAAAGGCCAGTTTCTTCAAGCTAACCAAATACGTAATTGGGAGACAGTCCACACAGTATTGTGCACCCAACCAATGTATATCCACCTGTGAATTTTTTATCAGAACCCCACCTCCTATTATTTCTCCAGTTGGGGTTTCTCCTGCGCTGTTACTCTGAATTCCTGGATGACTGAAGAAAAATTCAGACCCACAGATAATATAAACTTCCAACTGGTATTGCTTCAATTACCTACCCTCATCTCTTTCCACCAGACCTCTCTCTTTAAAAAAACCCCCCATAAATTGGGGTATTTAAACCTTTCCTACACCTGCCTTCCATTTCATGCTTCTTAGATCTAAGGGTGTCACTGAGAGCCAACAGAAGAACCCAAAGATGCATAAGAAGAAAATGATATAAACCAAATGTCTGGATTATCCCCAGTCTATATTATAGGCCCTGGAGAACATAAAATTAGATAAAGACCAAAGCTTTTAGCAAGGCTTCCCTGGATAGCTTGGTTCTTTTTCCTTTGAATGCCTTTAATCTATCCATTCATCCACACACCCTTCTACCCATGATGCTCAATACAGTCTTCCTAGGCACCTCTGTCTCATGTGCTCATGTGCTCAAAGACACAGACACAGCTCGGGGGTGAAAGCCTCTTGGGTTAACAATCCTCATGAAAGACCAATCTGAGACCCCAAGATAAGAGAGAACAATTAGATAAGACAGCATCTAATGAAGGCATGACCTGAGTGATATGCCTCCTTGCTCCTGCCCTCAGAATTCAGAGGAGACAGAGTGAGACCATGAGAGCTCCTGAAGGCAAGGAGGAGAACTTGGCCATCTCTGTAATGAGAGCACTTACCACTGGGCTCTCAGAAAATGTCTGTGCAGTGATGATGGTAGGATTAAGAGAAGGCATGGTTAGGCATGGAAGAGAGCTCTCCAGAACTGGGTTCAGCATGAGCCAACGTTGCAAGTGCCAGGTGTACTCTGGAAGAGGGGTCCTCCCACCTTTCAGCCCCTGCACAGGGTGGTGAGAAAGCATGACCACTCATACTGGCCAGAAATCACAGAAATATGGGTGGATAGCTCCCATTTTGTGACCTATGTCTCATAACTCTTTTCCCCAGAGTGTGGCATTCAAAAGAAACAAATTCTAACATACAAAATAAGTAAATAAAAAGGCAGTGATAAGTTATGTAAACCTTAACTGGATCTCCAGAGAAAGATATAAATATTTCCCCACATTCAGATAGCTCATTCAGCAACATCTCCAAATGTCTCCTCTCTCTAGCCCCATTTGTTATCTTCCCCAAATTTATTTCAAGTGGATTTTTACTATCTCTCTTTTCCTACCCTCCTTTACTCAGCAACTTAATATAATGTTTAATTTTGCCTCTCTGTGCTTCATTCAATTTTCTCCTCCATTAGTTATAATTTGCATATGTACACATGTGCATGTGTATTGTTGTTCATGCACACATGCTACTAGCACAAGCAAGCAATACTCTAGAAATTTTCTCAGAAGAGAAAAAGACTGAAAGCAATTAATCTTGCTAATTTTTCTTTTATTCCCATGGGGTTGGATTTGGATTCCAGAACTACCCTGCAATAGCTGCACAATGTGGAACAAACTATATAACTGCTCTTACTCTCTCTTTTCTCATCTGTACAATGAGAAGAATAACTGCCTCTTGGGGTTGATGAGGGCAGTGGGGATTTAATGAGAGGACAGAAATAAAGTCATAAATACAGCTTTTATTATTTTTTCTCCAAGTTCTGATAGAGCGGCAAGCCTATAGGCAGCATCCTCACTTTATTCCCATCAACTTGAGAACATGGGCTTTCTCCAGGCCTTTTGCAAAACAAGGTATAAGGAAAAGGACACATTGTAGGTGTAGAATAAGGACCAACTAAATACAGCAAAAATCTGTGTGAGTGTTCACTGGAGGAAGGAAGATTTAGTCTAGAGTATAAGTACCCTGTTTGATGGTTGACCAATACTCTTCCAAAATCTTCCCTTTTTTAATACTGCTAAGATGGATCTGGGGCTTGGATTTAGCTCAGTTGGTAGAGTGCTGCTCTGCAGTCTCTGAGGTCCCGAGTTCAAATTACAGCACCGCAAAAACGGGAGAAGGGCCTGGCAATCCTCTCCCAAGGCAATCCCGAAACAGTTAGCCATTGAAAACCCTATGAGGGTCGCTATGAGTCGGATACCCACTCGACAGCACCTAACAACAACAACAACAAGATTGATCTGGGGCTGGGATTTAGCTCAGTTGGTAGAGCCCTGCTCTGCAGTCTCTGAGGTCCTGAGTTTGATTCCCAGAACAACAAAAATGGTAGAGGGATGTGGCAATCCACCCCGAGGTAATCCCAAACAATAAGCCATTGAAAACCCTGTAAGGTTCTCTATGAGTTGGACATGACTCAACAGCACCTAACAGCAACAGCAAGATAGATCTGGGGCTGGGACTTAGCTCCATTGATAGAGTGCTGCTCTGCACTCTCTGAGGCCCTGTGTTTGATCCCCAGCACTGCAAAAATGGGAGAAGAACATGCAACCCACTTCCAGTACAATCGCCCAGAAATTTGCCATTGAAATCCCTATGAGGGCCGCTATGAATCGGCACCTAACAATAAGAAGCAGAGAACCTGTCCTCCAGGCAGTCTGATGCAGTTTTGGCCCACCGTGTTTTTCACCTGTCAGTTAGTGAAGTCAGCTATGTGTTCCTGAGGCAGGCTATGCTCCCTGGGAAGCAAGAATTGAGGCTGGCAAGCTAAGGGAGAAGGGCAGGGGCAGGGGCTTGACCAGCAGAGAACGTACCAAGCCTGCGTGCACCACAGCCCACTGAATTCTGGAGCCACCTTACTGTGGAAGGTATTGTTATTCCTATGACATATAGGTTCTTACTTGTTCATAGTAATAATGGCATGTAGGTGGTAGAAGTGAGATTCAAAATTCAGGACCATCTCACCCTCTGGTCTGTGTTCTTTGCAACACAGCACAGCCCTTACTGTGCTGAGGGCTGTAAGAATTATAAAGCTTGAGTGCTGTTCTAGAATTAACCATCCACCAATCTATCAAGATCATATAAGAAGCATAAAGCTTGAGTGCTGTTCTAGAACTAACTATCCACCAATCTACCAGGATTATATTTGTGTAATATGTATACTCATGCACGTTCACACACTCACAACATTCCACCCATGAGGCTGGTACTCAAAATAATGTCCTTAAAGATTGATTCAAGCACTGAGAGCAGAAGCTGGAGCTGAATCCTAACAGCCCCTTGCTGAGGCCTCCTACCTTCCTCTTGGTGTGGGGACTTAATGGGAAGCCAGGGTGGCAGCAGCAGGGTAAAGGGAGTAGGGGAGCAGCTGCCATAACTATTTGCCCCTGTTACAAAACTACCTTTAATGTTTTAACCCTGAATTCCACAATGTTTGTGCAGACAGGCATGCATCTGTTGAACATCTGTCCCGGGCACAATCACTTTTACACAGTTAGCCACACTTGCATGCTTGTATTTCCACATGAGGCCTCACTACACACTGACACACAACCACATGCTGTCCTTCCCACTCAGATATGCCTTCACTCACTAACACACACTCCCGGCCACCTGCACGCACAAATACTCACATTGTCATTTTCACTCATGTCATGGCCTCAGAGGAGTGACTCCTCTGTCCCATGTCCTCTCCCTTTTCCCAGGCCTTTTCCACATTCCATCAGGGAGGTTCTGGCCATCTACCTTGAGGGAGTTTCCACAGAACAAAGATCTCAGGATGAAGAGTATGATGCTGAGGCCTGGAAGAGATCATGCCTTCCTCAGAGAAGGAAAAATGTATCACACACAAACACACACTCCAAATAGAGAGATTCGTTGGAAGATGCCAGGGATGGTATGGTACAGGAAGAAAAAATGCCCTCAAGATGATGATCTTAGAGGCAGACAAACCTGGGGTCAAATCCTCTCCTCTCTACCTTTGCATTAGATAATCTGGGCCATCTTATTTCTGCTTTCTAAGCTATTAAATGGGAATAGTAAGTCAAATTTCAAGGCCTGACATGAAGCTCAGGCAGGGTTGCTGACAGCAGTGTTGCCTGCCCCTTGCCTTATCCCTCCACAAGCCCCTGGGAGAGCCAAGGTACTGCTCACCCACCCCACTGGTGGACCCTGCAGAGAAGCTCTGGTTCTTGGCAAGCAGGAGCCTCGCCTGTGGGTGCCTGGTTTGGTGGGCTCCGCCTCCTTCTTCATGTTTGCACAGCCCCGCTGCCTGGCACTCCTAGGGGAACCTCAGAAACCTGGCACTGAAGATGCTGTGGGCTTGGCCAATGCCCAGCTCGGTGGAAACTCTTTCCAGGTCACGTTGGTGCCATACAGCTTAGCATGGTTGTTATCTAGGGATTCTGTCCATGTGCAAAGAATAGCCATTTTTGCCTCCCAGACTGGTATTCAGTTCCCAGCCTTTGGAAACTGAAACTTTTACTAGCTGCTAGGAACTGGCTGCTTCTAGCTCACTCTGAAATAAAATATAAGGAGAAACATTTTCTCTGCCCTGGGCTCTCCAGGCAGCCTTTTGGCTCAAGTCTCCTCTTTTCATAGGGACTGATGGGCTGTAGAACAAGGATATTCATCTTTAACAGAGTTTTCACACACTATTGTTCTGTTTAGGTGCCATCAAGTCAAGTATAACCCATAACCAGTCTCACAGAGTTTTCAATAGCTGTTTGGGGATTGCTTTGAGAGTGTACTGCCATGTCCTCCCATTTTTTGTTTTGTTTGTTTGTTTGTTTGTTTGTTTTTGCAGTGCTGGGGGTTGAACCTAGGGCCTCAAAAAGTGCAGAGTGGCACTTTACCAATTGAACTAAACCCCAGCACATAGTCAGGCACTATAGCTGTGAATAAAGAGCACTGGACAGAGAATGTGGGAGTTACTGTCTTGGTCCTTCCCCGGGCCTCCTGTGGGATCCTGGGCAAGTCCTTCCCTTTTCCAATGTCTCACTGTCCTCACCTGTACACTTTATTATAGTTCTCTCATAGAGGGAACACTCTGGATGATCTCAGTGTTGGGCTAATTGGATTCTTTCTCAGCCTCCTTCCCATTCTAAATTCGAGGTGACTCACTCTAATCTTTATTTAATACCTCCTTCACTTAACTAGGCAGAGTCACGGAAAACCCTAACAGATTAAGTTTGGGAGTGAGGCCACCCAAGTGCTTCTGCATAAAGGTATAGAGAAAGCTTAACTAAAACCTAAGTCTGTTTCAAGAGCCCCCAGGCTGAAGACTAACTCTGCGCTTTCCAGAGAACGAACATGCATGCATACACGGTCTTGCTTTTATGTAAAAGCAGTGCGTTACTACTGAAAGAGAGGCACTATAACTGGGATCTTAACACACTTATCCTATATAATAGTCATTACAGCTATATAAGATAAAAATTCTTACTTTGAAAATGATGCAAGTGAGACTCGAGGAGGTAGCTGAAGAGCTAAGACTCAAATATGTCTGTCTTAGGACAGAAACACAATGCTGCTTGGTCTTACTTCTTTATGGAATTTGAAAAGTCAAACTCAGAGAAGCAGAGAGTAGAATGGGGGTTGCCAGGGACTGGGAATGGTGGTGGGGAGACGTTGGTCAAAGGGTACAAAACTTTGGGAGGAATGAGGTCAAGAGATCTATTCACAACAAGGTGGCTACAATTAATAACAATGTAGTGCATACTTGAAGATTGGTAAGAGAGTAGATTTTAAGTATTCTCACCACAAAATAAAATTAACAATTTTAAGAAAATTTTAACAGGAGAAAGAAAAGATGTTGACATTGAGGGAAAGATTTATAGAAACTGTCTATACTATCTTTGTAACTTTACTATAAATTGAAAATTATTCTGAAATAAAGTTTTTTTTAAAAAGTACACACATGCATATTCACACACACACACACATCTGTGTTTCACGTAAGTCTGCCCTTTTGATTCTCCACCACTACCACCACCACAATTAGGCAAAAAGTTTCCAGGGCAGGCAAGGCTAAGGCTTTTGGGTGATGGCTAATAGAAGGTTACAGCAGGTTATGGCCTCCATGTAACCAGCCAGGAGCCCTTTTTCTTGTTTATACTGGCCTTGAGTAAATAACATGTAAGTGGTAAATAACATATAAATGGGCCAGAGCTTCTCCGATGAGATAAGGTGAGAGATTCATAATTTCTGAGACTAGTAGACAACAGTCAACCACACTCCCCTAAGGTCTTCATTGAATGTCCTATTCTATTCTCTGCATGAGACTAGATCAGGATGGTGGACTTTGCCTTGGCTTCCTGAATGTAGTGCATGTGAATGTGTGTGTGCAAGTATGTGGGTGCACATGTATATTCACATGTGTGTGTGCCCATGCACACACCTGGTTACTGGTCTCCCTGCCTCCCCTGCTGCCTGTTTGCTCCACAAACACAGGATTTGTTAATGAGAGGTCCTTTCAGGTGCACTGATGAAGGACCTGAATGTTCAAATAACTGTGGAGTTCTGAGGAAGGGGTATCACCCCAGCATGGGCTGCTGCTTCCACAGTCCACAGCTGAGGCTTGTTCTCTGTATGCACCATAGGTCTGCTTTGCAAAGCCCTCATTCTGCGCCTGACCATTACTGCAGTCCACACTCCCTGAAAGAATAGCATCGTGCATCCTTCACCTGCTGAGCCCTGCCTATCTGGGTGCCCTGTGCTGGGAGGTGCCATCAAGAGGCACAGAGAGCTTATCATTTTGGGAAAAGATTATGCAATCCAGTGCAAAGTTCAGGCTTTGCACCAAACTGATGGACTTGAGTTCTGGCCCTGTCTTTTCCCAGTTACAGGATTTGGAGCAAGTTACTTCACCTCTCTGAGCTTCTCCTTCTACAGAGATGGGGCTGCACTATAGAGGGCTTGCCTTTTCTAACCAGCTATTCAGTAGAGATCCATTCCAGGGAGAGCTCCACTATCCATCCAGGCTGCCACTCTGACCTCCACCTAGACCTTCTTACTCCTTGCTCCATGGGCTGGCTTAACCGTTCTATCCAGTCAAGCCCACTATAACTGGCAAAGGAACCCTAGAAAGGCACTGGCTCCAATAGGGAAGTTGCCAGTCCCTCTCTCTGGGATGAGTATTGTTTGACCTATGAGCCATGGAAGTGGGAATAGGACCAGCTGAGAACTGGTCCCAAATTTCTCTGCCTGTACAGTAAAATGATAGACTCAGTAGGGTCTCAGCTGGATTGCAGCGTCTCCAGCCAGTAGTCTATAACAGCCTCCTGCTGAAAAAACTGAATAACAGGTGCACTGGCTTGACAGGCCCAGCAGGTGGCACCGTGTCCTAACCACCTCCCACAGGGTCAGCTTCTGATGTGCTTTGGCACAAGGTCCTGTGGTCAGAGGAAAGAGATGGTTTATTTAGCTTCAACCAGAGACAGAAGGTCATTCATAGGAAAATATAAGTTTCCCCAAAATAGATAGTCTTTTCCATAATCTGTGTTAGCTCAGGTTGACTTTCCCATATCCACTTCCTCTCTCCTCTCCTACACCCTCAACCTCTGCATGCACAGTCACATACACATTTGCAAGTGTGTGCACACATACATGTGCACACATACATGTGGGTACATATTCACTCACCTGAGCCAATGTCTTGACTGATACCAGGATACATTGGACTTTAGCACTTGCTTTTTCTTTAGCCAGCATCAAGCAGAATCTCCTTGGGAGAAAGAAGTCAGTTTTTCTTGTTGAGGTTGTTAGGTGCCATCAAGTCAGATCCAACTCATAATGACCCTCATAAGGTTTTTAATGGCTGATTATTTCAGGATTGCTTCGGGAGTGGATTGCCACGTCCTTCTTCTATTTGTGCAGTGCTAGGGATTGAACCCTTGTCCTCAGAAAGTGCTGAATAGCACTCTACCAACTGAGCTAAACCCCAACCTCTCAATTTTTGTATAGCCCAGTATATCAGTCAGGATGGGCTAAGTCTTGCTCCAGTAACCCACGAATCATGCATATCAGCAGTTTAAACCAAGGGTTGTTTCTTATTTACTTTGCATGTCCATCATGGGTAAGCTGCAGCCCACCTACACATTAATTCAATTTCAGGATCCGGACTGACCAAGCATCCTCCATCTGGAGCATGGCCAGTCCTTGTGCCAGAGAAGAGCATGGTGAACCATGACTCTGAAAGCTTACATTTTATGGGCCAACATAGGAGGGCAAAATTCCCCAGGCAGAAGGAAGCCAGGAATGCCTAAACAACTGGGACCTGCTGCTTGGGGCAAAGAGATCTAATTTCTCCATCAAAGCCACAGAGGGAGAGAGTCCATGTTTATATAGACTCTCTGATCTGACCACCTATGTGGGTTTTTGGAACACACATTCAATGTGTATCTATGGTGGACCAGATACCATACTACACACGGGAGTCAAAAGAAAGTGGGGGATGTTCCTGCCTCAAGGAGCTCACAGTTGACACAGGGACAGACCAGTGGATAATCTATTAAAAAGCAGTAGGATCAGTACTAGGACAGGACCTTACTCCTACAGAATGGGACATATTCAGGGAAAAGCCAGATCAGTTTCTGAAGTACAAAGAGGATTGGCCAGGCACAGATTAGAGACAGGTAAGTAAGTCCAGGCAGAGAGAGTGTTGTATCAGCATGACAAAGGGAGCATATTATTTAAAATAATGAAAATAGCTTCTTTGGGTACAAGATGGCAGATTCAAGACAGCCTCGGTGTGATGTGATGCAACAAAGGAGTCAGGATAGGAAAGAATAGACTATTCCAAAGAAAGACTGGAAAGGCACAGAAATCACAGTGGAGGGTACAGAATGTTCTCAGTGTGATGAGAACAGGGGTGCTGCACAAGAAGATGTGAGCAGGGCACATCTCCAGCCAGAGCTTTCTAATGGGGAAGGGGAACGGGAGGTCTCACCCTAAAGGCAGGCCAGTGTCCCCAGTGGGCAGACTGGCAGTTCCACTGGATAAACCCACAGTCCTTGAAGCCATCCAGGGCATTTGGAGAAATGGTCCCTTTTCCTGATTGGAGGCAGGGGTCAGCATTGGATATCCATTTTGCCACACTCTGTATCTCAGAGGGCTGTGACCAGCTGCCGTCTTAAGAAGGAACATACTGTATGAGACTGAGCTACTCCCAAACCTGAAATCAAGGTATAATCATGGATTAGGGAGCCTGGCAGTAACCTGCTACAACCTTAGGGTGGGACACAGATATGGCAAGCAATTATACAGAAGAAGGGGGGACACCAACACACTGAGAAGTTCAGGAAGCAGGAGGCTTGAGCAATGTGGATGGTAGCCCTGCCCCCTGAGGGAGGAGCCAACGCCATCTCCTGAGGGGAACTGCACCCACAGGCAGCCCTGAGGCCAGGGCAGTTAAGTCCACTTAACGGATTCCAATATTAGAGGACACAGGCAGAAACTGCTTTAGCACTTTTTTTTCCTTCTGTGCTTGGGATTGAACCTAGGGATTTCCACTGGCTACTCTACCGCAGTGCTCTACAATCAGCCTTTTTCTTATTTTTGTTTTAAGAAAGGGTCGTGCTGAGTTACAAAGGCTGGGTCTGGGCTAAGGCTCCTGCCTCCTGCCTCCACCTCCTGAGTCACTGGGATTACAGCATTCTCTCTCTCTCTCTCTCTCTCTCTCTCTCTCTCTCTCTCTCTCTCTGTTTTATTTTCCTCATTTTTCTCTTTCCTAATGTAATTTTTGTTTTTTCTTCTTTTCTTTTTTATCTTTTGCTACCCATATATCTCTCTTTTACTGTTCATTGTATTTTGGTATCATTTTTACTTAATTAAAAAAAACTCTTAGTCTTTTTACTTTTTATTCCTCCTCTTAGATTTATCTAATTTTGTCTACACATTTTTTCCTTTATTATGCAATTAGGAGGGTTTTGTTTTGTTTTTGCTTCTTCTCTTTTCTATCCTTCCTAACATTCTCTCCTTCTTCTTCCTCCTCCTCCTCCTCCTCCTCCTCTTCTTCTTCTTCTTCTTCTTCTTCTTCTTCTTCTTCTTCCATTATTTTACTTTCTTTCACTTAATCCATTCACATTTTTTAAACTGAAATGTGAACTTTCTTGTGATTGTTGTTCACTGGAATTTTTAAATTAGGACATGAAGATGTGGAGTCACTTTGGATTACTGATAGTACTGGAAGAGATATTTTTAGAATGACTGCATCTCTAAAATGATTTTCATTCCTACCATTAAGAACTTTTATTTGATGACACTTATACAAGGGAAGAGAGAAAAGCAACAAATGCAGCAGCAATGATCTTTAAACTTTTCCAAAAATTTATTGACAATTGTCAAGCAAGTTATAGTTGTTCAGAGTAGCTAACAGTGGATGAGATACCTTGTCCCTTCAGACGATGTTGTAAATGTATAATGTATATGAAAGTGTGCTCAGCATGGCATAAAAATATTAGGTTTATGCAATGCCAACACCCACTGTCTTTACAATGAATTTCTTTATACCAGTAAACAGGCTTCTTACCGGAGAAGGAATGAACTCTCTATTCCCACACAAAGTATTCTTTGATTAGCTGTACCCGTATATGGAACAAACAGGAACATTACAGCATTACAGGTGATAATTGGTTCTCACTGAAAAAAAAAAACTTGACATATGTAGGCATAGTCCAAAAAACAAATGTGAAATCTATCCAGAGGTCCAGCCTAATACAGATTGAGATAGGATCTTCTTTATTTGGATTTGTGGCTGATAAGACATTGGCTTCTTAGGTTCCAAAGAAAAATCAAAGTGTGATCATGATTTTATTGATGCATCATGATGCAACCATTGATAAGACTGGTAAAGCTGAAATAGTCAAATTTTACAGCAGTACAAAAGCCAGAGTTGATGCATTACATCAGAAAGGTGTAAATTTTATTCTGTAGTTTGCAGAACCAAGTGCCATCTTTGTATGGTACTCATGGCTTTATTAATATTTTATCAGCAAATGGATATATTTTATGGAAAGCACCAAATAGAAAAAAAATAAAATGTAAGAATTACATAAAAGAAATTGGAGTGCAGTTGATCACAGAACATACCCAATGCAGAAAAGCTGAGTATATAAGATACCCAACTGACCTGTGAAGGAAGATAGGTAAGTTTTTACACAAGGACAAGGTTGTATCAGACAGTTCAGGTCCCAGCAGACACACTCCCAAAAGAGGTCACTACCACTTATGTGACAGAAAAAAAGACTACAAATATACTCAAAAGGATATTCTATGCTCAAATTTATTTGTGAGTTTCATTTGAATAAAAATATTAAATCTTATAACTGTAGAGAGTAAGTACTTACCCCCAAACTAAATATTGTTCCTATTTTCTATAAGTAGTTGTTTTGGTATGTGATTTTCCATACTTTGTGATTGAATTCATGAAAATTATTGATTTTGTAATTTTTAGGATGTCTACATTACAAAATGAGCAGGGAAATTTTTGTTGGGTTAGTTTTAGTTTGGTTTCATTGTAGTTTTTGAAACCTGGAAAAACTGAGTGTAACATTTTTCTTAATGTTCTTAACTATTGATAATTATTGTTACATGAATAAATGTTGCATAGTAACTTTTGAAAGTTGTCTTATTTCATATAACAACATAAAGTTGTCTTAGTTCATACAACAACATAAATAAATGCCTTAAAAATAAATGCCTCCAATAATGAAAGGGTTTTTTGGGGGGATGTCTTATAAACGACCCTATGAACAGATTGTTGTTGTTGTTGTTGTTAGGTGCTGTAGAGTCGGTATCTAACTCATAGCGACCCCCTGTACAATAGGGGAAACACTATTGTCAGTGCTTCTCTGCTGTTCATAAGGTTTTCAATGGCAGATTGATTTTTGGGAGGGGGTTGCCAGGTCCTTCTCCCAAGCCTACAGCTTCTGGTATTCCCAGGCGGTCTCCCATCCAGGTACTAACTAGGCCTGACCCTGCTTAGCTTCCGAGATCTGACGGGATCGGATGCCACAGGGCTACCGCTGCAGGCCCTATGAACTAAATCTGATCATGCTAGTTAAGGGTTAAAAGACCCTAAAGTCTCCACCAAAAAACTCCTACTGCTGATAAACACTCTCAGCCAAGTTGTTGTTGTTGTTAGATGCTGATGAGCCAGGTCTGACTCACAGGGACCCTATGTACAACAGAATGAAATACTACCCTACACCGTGCCTTGCACACATTCTTTTTGTTTGAGCTCATTATTGCAGTCACTATGTTTCTTCTCGTTTTGAGTTCTGCCACATCAGCAACTGGAGGTCCCAGGGGTTTTACGACATTCTCATCATAAAGGTTCAACTCTACTTTGAGGAGGTAACTCTTCCCCAGATATCTTTTGAGGGTCTTCCAGCCTGGGTGGCTCATTTTCAGGCACTATGTTTTACAGTGCTTCTCTGCAATTCATAGGGTTTCCAATGGCTAATTGTTTCAGGAGTGGGCTACCAAGTCCTTCTCCCTTGTCTGTCTTATTATGGAAGCTCAACAGAAACCTGTTCACCATGGGTGGCCCTACTGGTATCTGAAATGCTAGTGGCATAGCCTCCAGCATCACAGCAACACACAAGCCTCCACAGCATGACAAACTGACAGACATGTAGGGGTTCAGCAAAGTTGGAGGATATAAAAACCAAAATAATCAGTAGCTATTCTACATGCCAATAACAAATAGGCTGAGAAAGAAATCAGGAAAAAAAATTCCATTCACAATAGCTTAAAAAAGAATAAAATGCCTATGGATAAACCTAACCAAAAAGGTGAGAGACCTCTACAATGAAAATTTTAAGTGACTGAAGAAAGAAATTGAAGAAGATACTAGAAGTTGGAAAGACCTCATATGCTCATGGATCAGAAGAATTAATATGGTGAAAATGGCTATATTACCAAAATCAATCCACAGATTTAAGGCAATCTACACCAAAATTCCAATGACATCTTCATAAAAATAGAAAATGTATCCTAAAATTCATATAGAACCAAAAAAAGACCCTGAATCAACAAAAAAAAATCCTGAGCAGAAAGAGCAATGTAGGGGGTAACACAATACTTGATTTCAAATTATACTACAGAGTCCTAATAACAAAAACAACATAGTATTTGTACAAAACAGAGATGTAGACCAATGGAATACCATGCAGGTACAACCACCTGATGTTCAATGAAGGTGCCAAAAATATGTTATACAAAAGACGGACTTTTCAACAAATGGTGCTGGGAGAACTGGATATCCTTGTGCAGAAGACTAAAATTAGATCCTTCTTTCTCACCCTATAAAAAAATTAGTTCAAAATGGATCAAAGATCTTAATATAAGACCTGAAACTGTTAGAGGAAAACATAGGGAGAACACTTCAAGACATAGGCATAGGCAAAGACATAGGCATAGGCATAGGAAAAGGACTTCAAATAGCACAGGAAATAATAGCAAGAATTGATGAACAGGAGTGCATGAAATTCAAAAGCTTTTGCACAGCAAAGATGATAGTTAGTGCATTGAAGAGACAGCCTACAGAATGGGAGAGAATCTTTGCCAACTATACATCAGAGAGGGATTAATACCTAGAATATATAAAGATTTCAAAAAATTAAACCCCCAAAAGCAAATTATTCAATTAAAAATGGGCAAATAAACAGACAGTTCTCAAAAGAAGAAATACAAATGGTCAATAAACATACAAAACATGTTCAACATTGTTAGACATCAGGGAAATGCAAATTAAAACTACATTGAGATACCATCTCACCCCAGTCAGAATGGCTAGCATCAACAAAGCAAACAAACAACAAACGCTGGGAGGATTCAGGGAGCAAGGAAACTTTATAACACTGCAGATGGGAACGTAGGTTGGTGCAGCTACAATGGAAATCAGTATGGAAATTCCTCAAAAAACTAAAAATGGAACTACCACATGATCCAGCAGAACCAATCCTGGGTATATACACATCAAGAAATATAAGTCAACATAACACAAAGATACTTTCTCATCCATGTTTATTGTGGCACTACTCAAAGTAGAAAAATATGGAATCAACCTAGGTGCCAATCAACAGATGAAAGGATAAGGAAATTGTGGTATATATACACCATAGAGTTTTATTCAGACATAAAGATGGGGGAAAATATGGCATCTGCTGGAAAATAGATGGAACTAGAGATCATCATTTTGAATGAAATAAGCCAGACTTAAAAAGACAAACAGTGCATGTTTTCTCTTATATGTGGATGCTAGATTTCAATATATATTCAATATTTTAATATATAGGTCATGAAAGTAGAAAGGGACTATATAAGGGGAGAAAAGGGACTAAAGAGAGGGGAAAGGGGGCAATAGGAAAGGGTAATGGGGGAAAGGAAGAGAAATATCACATTTTGCTCTCAAAGGCAGAATCTGGAGATATACATATATATATATATTCACATACATACACATATACTTGTATATCTACACATACTTGCATACACAGACACATATACACACACAAATAAGACATGCAAGCAGAAGGTAGGCCATTGGTAGGGAGAAAAAGGATAAGAAGAGATGAGGGGTTCAAGAGAGGGCAATGGGGGAGGTGAACATGAGCAACGTACAGTGATATGCATACATGTAAATGTCATAATTAAATTCTTTAACATGTACACTAAAAATTAATTTAAAAAATAAATAAACTATAAGTCATTAATAATGGCCTATGGCTGGAGCAGTAGAAATCTTAAGAAAAAGGAGGCGGATGACTGGGAGTAAGGAGGCTGGGAGCCCTCTCAACAGGAGCCAAAGGGTGAAGGGCCTTTTAAACCATGCCAAGAACTGTGGACTTTACCCTGAGGCCTATGTGGAGTCCTGAAGGGGTTGGGCATGGAGTAGTTTGGTTGCCAGGGCTACAAGAGATCTCCTTGTCCCTTCTCTTCACTTCCCATCCAGCTCAGGAGGGATGGAGGTGGCGGGGTGTTCTTGTACAGCAGTCTGCTGAGCATGTGCTAGATCACTCATAACATAGGGGCAGCTGCTCAGAGCCCTGTGAACCTTGACCTTGAACTGAGTGTCTCAGTAACCACAGAGTATTCTCTGAGGCAGGTTCTGCCAACCCTTGGTTACTACCTTCTGCACTCACTTCCCCATAGTCAATCTCTGTGGTCAGACAGCAGGGCACCAACTAGACAGACTGGTTCAGCCCGTGGTGTCTGTGAACTGGTCTGTGTGGTTTGGTTCCTTCCTCAGCCACCAACACCAAGGCCCCTTTCCCTGACCTGACAGACAACTTGAACCCCAGATCCCCATCCCCAGGGCCCAGGGACTAGTTAGGCTGTGGTGGGCAGTGCCACAGATGGAAACATTCTCTATCCCCAACTCTCTCCAGGAAGGGAGCTGCTTGGCACCATGGCTGCTTCTGGAGGCACCCACTAAGCTCTGCTGAGAGAGGCTTTGCTTTGCCAAACTTTAATCAGCTCCTTGAAACTTCTCCTAGCCCACCTGTACACAGCATTCTGAAATCCAGTTTTACCAAAGAACCCAATCAAGCCAATTTAGCAAGAAATAAAATGTTTAAAAATTTCAAAAGACTTAAATATTAAAAAGAAATATTTACTATTTATAATCATGATCATTTATAGTAAATAAATCATTAAAAGAAATAAAGTTAAATAACTGTCCAGCTCATGTGATATACTTCTTAGAGGCTCCTACACACAGCATTCTTTTTTATTTTAGAACTTAGTCTCCCCTACCCTTTGTATCTGATCACCCTTGATGTGGAGTGGGGTTCTTCAGGCTCCACAATTCCCCAAGTGTAGTTTTATCACCCTAGCTTATCTTCACCAAGAATCCTGCTGGTTTGGTTTAGCCACAATCCCCCGTGTCCCTCATGTAAATTTCTGTCCACTGAACCTCCTCTCTGCTTTAAGCTGCATCAAAAGCTGTGTATGGATTTGAACTGAAACTCTCTTCCCACTACAAAATCCAATTTCACTGGTCACTCTTCCCATCATAATGGTCCTGAATAAAGTTTTCCTTATGGTGCTTTAACAGTGTGATTGAATAATTTTTTTCTTCAACATCAGAAATGTAAATCACAGGGAACACCTAGAAGAAAAAAATAAAGTCTAGATCATATGATACACTTTTTAGAGGCTCCTACACATAGCATCTGTTTTGCTTTATACCATTAGTCCCCTTCCCCCAGTGGGGCTTCCTTTCTTATACTACACCAGGATCTGCCTTTCAAAGTTAGCCATAAGCCAGCCAGCCAGTCCACCAGTCAGGAAACCAGTCAGTCAACCACTCAACCAGCCAGCTAGTTAGTCAGTTGTTCAGTGAACTGATCAGTTAGGCAGATAGTTTGTGAGCTCATTTCCTACATACACACTCACCTACTCACCCCATCCTTCTTTCACTTGCCTACTCACTGACTTGTTCACTCAACAGCATTCCTTAGTCGTTGGACCACCCAATTACTCATTAGTCTATCAGCTGCCCAGCCACTAGTGACTAGGTGGGAGTTCTGCCCCAACATCCTTTCTGCCCTTAGGAGGCTTTCACTTTGGGAGTAAAGAACCCCCTACCCATGCACATTTGCATATAAAATACCCAGGCACCAGGCTTCTTACTGGTGAAGGATGATTTCAGCATAGACCTTTAAGGTTGAGGGATACAAGGACAATGTGTATGGTTGAGATAAACAGAGAGGGCTACTTAAACACCAGTCTGAGCTTGAGAATACAGGTTAATCCAAAAAGTATCCTGGGATTTCATGGATTCTTATAAAGCCAAAACATCTACCTGTGGGTTTCCAATTCAATTCAACTCAATCATTCATAAATCATTTACTCATCCATTCATGCAGCCATTTACTCACTCATATTTATGAAATAGATGTAAATGTGTTTGGCTAGCGTGAGGGTGTAGATAAGAAACGTGGACATATGATGAGGGAGATACAGCTCCTACCATCAAAGAACTGACATTTGGTGCTGAGTGTGCAAATATTTTATAGTTTAAAATGTATATCAAGTCAGAACATTATATGCAAAGTGATCCAAATAGGTGTAGATAAAAAGCTGCAAGTGTTGAGCAGAGAGCCAAAGCATACCTTTTGGTAAAAATTACAGAACAGGGTCAGGGAGAAAGTGGTATTGAAGATGGTTCCTAATGGCTGGGGATATGGCCCTTAGAGCATTTTCCTAGCATGTCCAAGGCCCTGGGTTTGATTCCCAGCAGAGAAAGAGGAAAGTGGAGGTGTTGGGTAGGTGGAGATGGTTCCCAAAGATTAAATTTCTCTGGAAAACTTGGGAGTAAGCCCCATCACAGATTGAAAAGGTGGAGACAAGAAGGTATGGGACAAGTCCTGGAAACAGCCTCACTCTTGCCTGGGGTCATGTTCAAGAGCGGTGGAAGCTAAGACAGGAGTTATAGGTAGGGTCAGCTTGTGCAAAGTCTCCAAACAGTTCATGTCCCCTCTCTCTGTTCATGTGCATATAGGACTCTCACTCATAAGTCCTCTAACACTGCTCCCTGCTTTGGGCTCTGCAAGGGCTGGTGATTGCCTGTGCTCCTGTGGCCACTTATCCCTCTCCCAGCAGATGCCATTAACTAAGCCACTCTTTCTGGTGGACCTTCAGTTCCCTGAGTGCACTATTCATCCCACAGGAAAAAATGAGCTTGCCTTGCCTGACCTAATTGTACATTGACAGATTGTTAGTGCTCAATGGGACCTCAGAGATAATTTCAGCTAGTATCTCTGATATTGAAAAATGGGCAAACTAAGGCCCAGGAAAGTCAAAAGATGCACCCACCATCTCAGAGCCAGTGAGCTACTTCCCTGCTCAGCTTTCCCTGTGTCTAACTAACTACAACTACAACTAACTACAACTGTGTCGCATCAGAGGAAAAAGGAGCTAGCACTGTGGCCCCACTGGACCCCCACTAGGCAGGTTCTGGCAGTCTTCCCAAGACAGGGTCCTCCTCCCTGCCAGGATTCAGCTTCAACAGTCAACCTTCTCCACACGTTCTGTTCTTTTGGATCTAGCCTCTCGCCAGACTCAGGACTTGGTTGTTTCCTCATTTGTACAACTAGAACTGCCAAGGGTGGTCTAGAAACATGCCATTAGGGGTTGAGGGGTGGAAGGAGGAGAGAAATATTTCTAGAGACCATTGTCTCACTCTTCTCTGCCATGGGGCTACTTTGAATATTATTACTCAGGATACCTACTATTAGTTTGAACACGTCTTTCTTGCGCACAGATAAATTAGAGGGTAAAAGGATTCATGTTGCAAATGGATTTCCCACATCAAGAAACGGTCACAAGGTCTCCTTGTGCCTCTTCTATAGTGCCTGTTGAACAGATTCAGTAATTAGCAGAAGGAGAAACTTGAAACTCGAAACTAAAATGTTCTAAGCCATGATTGCTGGTTTCGTAAGAAGCAGAAATTAAGATAAAGTAAACGTGATGTGCTTATGATTGTAAAGATGAGCTGCCACTTGCTCAGTTCTAAATGTTCCCTTGACTGGGCAGGCAGCTAACATGCAGCTCTGGCAGCTCCAGACCTGCACTGCCCTCTCAACCATGCACAGCAGTCTTCTCAAGGAAGTCTCTCATGATTAGTCCAAGGCGCTCCTTTTCGCTTTTTCCTTTTTTACTCTTGGAAATATCATAATATTTATATTCCATTTGCCTCCATATGACATCATAAACAACCCTTCTTTCCCCCAAAGCTCAGAGTCAAAAGTGGGGATCCTCTGAATGGAGGGTTAAATGATTAGCACTGTCTCAGCAGGGTGCCTCCCATGCCCTGGACTCTGCTTCCCAGTCACCCCCTCTTACATGCAGGGCGGGACTGGGGTTTCTCAAGGTTTGACTCACTTTCAGAAATAGTCTTGCCTATGCCTTCCCATCCCTGACAGAGTTATCGGCACACACCTGTTCTCAGGTGCCTGTTCCCTCAAGCAGGAAGATGCAGAACCTGGCTCACTAGTGTCCACACAGCATGATCCTTTGAAGATGAGAGAGCAGATGCAGGACTCAGGCGACAGTCCTGTGTCTGGGGAGTAGGCTGGACCAGTTGGTGTTGGGAGCCAGGACTGCTGAGTCGCCATTCCACATAGCTTCTCAGGGCCCTCCCTGCCTGGAGGGGTTGATTACATGGGGTGATTTGAGGGGTGCCAGGAAGTCTCTCCTCCTCCTTTGAAAGAGGAACCCACTTCCCTAGCCAGTTAGGGTGTCTGGAAACCAGCCATTACAGCTTAAAGAGACCTGGGTCAGTCCTCCAGCCAGGATTCAGGATCTAGCCATTAACAGAGCCGTGGTTTTCTCATCTATGCAATACATAATACATTAGCCTTCTTCAGAGAGTTGTGAACACTCTCAAAGGAGGTGCTTTGTAAGGCTTAATGACTAATGAAAATGCACCTGTGCCTGGCCATGATGGGAGAGGGGTCAGTTAGGGTCTTGTAGAGGAAGAAGAGAGGACAGGTTCATGGGCAGGTGAGCACCTGAGTGCCAAGGAGGAAGGCAAGAGGGAGACTGAGGCAAGTCAAGGCAGAGACCACCAGAACCAACAGCCTAATCTATCTTCACCTGAGCATCTACTACAAACATGCCAGATGCTCAGTCCTTCAGCTGGCTGAAAAGAGCTTTGAAGTCAGGAGACCTATGATCCAACCCTGGCTTTGACATTAACCTCTGTGTGACCTTGGGCAAGGCCTATCCTCATTACAAGTCTTAGTTTCCTCCTCTATGAAATGGGGATAATGTGGTCAACAGGGAAGTTGAGTGCCAAGGTATAATGTGTTGAATGCACATGAGGTTGACTGTGTTTTAGATATTTATTATCCAGAAGACAGGGCCCCTTCAAGGCTGCCATGTCTATCCCAGACATTCCTAGAGTATCCTCAAAGATGAGTTATGTCATAAGCCAAGTTTCTATCATCGGACAGAATTCTTCAAAACTAAGCAGGAATGTTTTATTGATAGCGTAAGAAGCCAATGATCACATTGGGAAAAATAAAGAAAAGTCCATTACAGAGAAGCCATGTGGGTGAGTGAGACAGGAGGAGATGGAGCCACTTACATGCAGCACACACACAGGATGCCTTCTGGGTGCCAGGCTTGTGGATATGCCTGGATCTGTTTTCATGCCAACTGTCTTGCTGCCTATTTCTTGAGAAGAGCTTGCATCAGAAGAAGTTTGCATCAGAAAAGTGGGGAAATGAAGTGAGGGGTGCAGGTGGGGAGGAGGTTGGAAATGGAATGCAGATCGCAGAGTCAGGAACTCATAATATTACATTCTTAACATTAATAGGCTCAGGAAGGCCAGGTGACTTGGGAGGCAGAGGCAGGAAGATCGCAAGTTCAAAGCCAGAGGCAATCTGCATAATTGGGTGAGACCTAACTCAAATTGAAAAATAAAAAATGACTGAGTGTAGTGGCACACACCTGCAATCCCAGCAACTAAGAGGCAGAGGCAGGAGGATCACAAGTTTGAGACCAGAGGCAGTCTGCATAATTTAGTGAGACCCTGTCTTAAAAAGGTACAAAAATGGACTGGGGTGCAGCTCAGTGATATAGCACTTGCAAAGTATGTGCAAGGCCCTGGGTTCAATGACTAAGTACCACCAAAACCAAAGCAAAACAATAACAGAAGAACAACAACAAAGAAAAAAAATGCTCAGGAGGAGGCTGAGGAGGCCCACCCTGGAGGGGGAGGTTAAGGGAAGGCTTAACTTTTAAGTGAGGCTGACTTGGAAAAATGAGCAGCATTTGGCCTACATGTGACCAAAACCTCAGAAAAGCTTGTTAGTCATGGTCTCCACCCAGTGACAGTCACTTCTCCACTGTGAAGATGCTGGCTGCTGTGATATACTCGAAATGAGTCCTGGGCCAGGGCTCCCGCCCAGCTTTGCTCACTAGGTACATGTTGTTGATCAGGTCACTTAACTTCTATTTTCAAACTTTAAAATCAGATTTTCATTCCACAACAGAATTGTCATGAGTATTAAGTGAGGGAAAGGCTTTGAAAAGTGCCTTGGGAAGTCCTTTTCGAAGGTCCTATCATTTCTCAGGCAGCCTTTCACTTCGCTCTGACAATGCCAGAAATGAGCACAGCAATGACCTCTCTTCAGGCAGAGTATCCAGAGGCTTGAGCAGGGGTCCAAAGGTGGGTCAGCCACCTAGAGCAGTCCTGTCTTCCTCTATCCCACGGGTTGGGAGGGCCAAGTGCAAGACTAGGGGGTCTTCTCTCCCATTTGAATAGCTCTATGGGTAGGATTGCTAGATTTATTAAATAACAATAGCATATGCCTGGTTAAATCTGTATTTCAGACAAACAACAAGTAATTTTTTAGCATAAGTATATTTCAGGTAATATATGGGGCATACTTAGAAAATTCTATCATTTACCTGAAATTCAGATTTATCTGGTATGTGGCAAGTCTAGCACAGAGACCACTCTCTTTGACCACCAATAATACCCTTGGCAGCCCCCTCCCAGTGGTGAGGGCAGAGGGGGCAGCACCACCATGTGCTCGGGCACCACTCACACATCTTCTGCTTGTGCCCCAGATGAAGCCTCATCGAATACATTCAGATGGTCTCTCCAGATCAGGAAGCACACTGGCACTGTGTGTTGGGGAAATAATGAGCACAGATGGCACCCACAATTAGGTATTGACTTCTCCCTCCATAATGTTCAAGAATATAGGTTCTGTGAGCCATCCAGATTTGAGTTTTGAGTCTCTTCAATTTACCATCTATGTAATCTTTCTCAGCCTCAGTTTTCTCATCTGCAAAATGGCATGACATTTCTTTGTTGTTGCTGTTGTTAGGTGTTGTTAGGTGTTGTTGTTGTTAGGTGTTGTTAGGTCAAGTCAGTATCCAACTCACAGTGACCCTACTTACAACAGGAGAAACACTATTGTCAGTACTTCTCTGCTATTCATAGGGTTTTCAATGGCAGATTGATTTTGGGGAGTGATTTTTGGGGGATTTTTGGAAGGCTGGGTCCTTCTCCCAAGCCTACAGTATCTGGTGTTCCCAACTGGTCTCCCATCCAAGTACTAATCATGTCCTACCCTGCTTAGCTCCGGAGATCTGATGCGATCAGAAGCCATAGTATACAGCTGCAGGTTTGAAATTTCTTTAGAGGAGCCATAAAGACAAGATGAAATAATGGGCATAAAGGACAGTTTCACTGTCAAGCACACTGAATCCTCAATACCTGGCAGCAGTTGGCAGCAAAAGCAATGATGACATTTTTGTCACAATTGCTCTAAGCCCTGTCTAATCCCTCTTGCTCCTCCTCCTCAACGTTTCTTATACTTCTAAGTTGGCAAACAACTCCTCCACTTTGTTCCATTTTCAGGAGATCTTGAATTCTGCAGTCTGAGTAAACACTTTGAACGGGTTAAATCAGCTCAGGTACGGGGACCCAGAGGGCTGGAACTATCTGGAGGGTGGTTTTCATCAACACAGATCAGTAAAGCAAGTTCCTGGAGGAAATGCAGGTGAGAGAAGTGGGTGAGGAATTCCCTGGGAGGTGGTAATCAGGGCCACACCAAGAGCCCAGGGCAGGTTGGGCACCCTCAAAAGGGTTGCAAGAGTGACTGCCCAGGAACCTGTGCTCAGCCTCCTGTCCTAGGGTTTAGCTCGCACCTGTAGTAAGTGGGAATGTACCTGTTCTCTTGGGATGCACCGGGCTCTGCCCTTCTTGAGCTGCCTTGAGCTGCTAGGCCAAGTTCTTTTCCTATGCTTGGGTAATCAGGCAAGTGGCATAGCCTCCTGACAATTACGGAAATGTCACAGTAATTATTACTTAAGAGATTCAATCTCCATTCCACACCATTGCTAGATGTGACTTATTTCCTGATTCTGGGATTTGTTCCCCAGCAGGAGGATTTTTTTCTCATCAAGAGGGTGTTATTTAGAGCTATAGCATTTTGTAGCAACTCCAAGCCCTCACTAAAACTTTCTCATGATCTCTATTCTGCCTTTTGGCCCTACCAGCAAGCTTTAAACTTTGCTTTTAGGTTTATAAAAAGAAGTATGTTAGATATTATATTTCATGCTATGCAATACTCACATATATTCTGATTGCCACTGCTCTAACTTCTGGGACCTATGCTTCCCATTTGTAGTCATCAGTTTATAAGATGAGGAATACTGCCTTCAAAGAAAGCCAGATACACTCATCAGAACTGGGAAAGCCCCAGAGAACTTCCAGACCTGCATTCTCCATTAGGGGCACAGAGGTCCAGAGAAGGCAGAGTGTCCAGAAGTACACTTGGCCAGTGAGTGGCAGGTTTGCATTTAGAATCCATGCCTGAACCTGCTTGACTATTGCTCTTTCCTTCGAACCAGGCTGCCTCTTGGTAAAACATCTTCTTTTAGTCCTTTGCCTCCAGTGATTTATTTGACCATCTTGTTCCTCAGTTCTCCATGGAAGGCCTCAACGTCTATCCTACAGCCACATTAAATGACTCTCCTTAGCATCCTATGGTGAGTGAGGATGGAGTGGAGATGAGAGCCCCGGCCTCTGTGTTCCTGGTACACCCTTTCTGCAGCCCTATCACTTACATACCACAACACTTCCCTCAAAACTGAAACTGCTCTGGTCCTTTACCTCACACCCCTCCTGCTTTACCTACATTTATTGCATTGTCCAAGGTAGCCAGTTGACATTACCCAGATCCATCAGTGAAGTTCACATGCTTTGAATTTTCAAAATGTCTGAGCTAGTTTTTAATTCTAAACTAAACACCCCGCCTTATTTCGTGGTGGCACTGAGAAATAAATTGTGCATTGGGTTAAATCAGGGGTCCATGGTAGGATGAAGGAAAATAGGAAATCAGAATAGCACAGAGGAAAGAAGAGAGAGAGAAAGGAAGGCCAGAACAAACATATGTGAACTGATCCACTAATCAACTCGAAGCTGTAAATCATGCACTGTGTCTTTGGCTACTGGAGGAAAACATTCCTTTAGGAGTCAGATGGGAGAGGAGATGGAGGAAAGCCTTCCATGGTGTCCCTATGTGGGCTTCCTTCAGGCTCACCTATTCCTGGAGCAATGTCTTCCCAGCAGCAGTGCTTCCCCAGCAGGTCCAGCAGCAGCAACAGGTGAAGAAGTCTTGTCAGCCACCACCTGTCAAATGTCAAAAGACCTGTGCACTCCAAACCAAGGATCCATGTGCTCTTCAGGCCAAGAAGCAAAGCCCACCCAAGGGCATAGCAAGTCCAGCCCAAAAGAAGTATCCCTCAGCCAAGCAAGCCCCCAAATGTAAACAAAAGTAAGGATACGCTGGATAGACTGTGGATTACCACCTGTTCACCATCTAGGTTACCAGATGGAACCTTCTTTTCCCCCTTCTACTCTTCCCTCCAGCTCTAGACATTCCCTCCTCCTGCCACTGATTGTCCAGTGAGTATTGTAAGGATGTCTTCCCTTGAAACATTCATCATACCCATGCTCTTTGTTCTAAGGTTTCCTCTGTATCCCACCCGATGCTCTCCCAGGTGGACATGAGAGACTGCATCTGTTCCAGCTTCTAATTTGGCCATGACTATTACCCGATGGAGATGGATTTTAGCTGAGTTGGTAGGCTGCTGCTCTACGCTCTCCATGGCCCTGCGTTCAATCCCCACCACCACAAAAATGGAAAAAGGACGTGGCAATCCACTCCCAAAGCAATCCCAGAACAATCAGCCACTGAAAACTCTACATAGGGTCACTATGAGTTGGACCTGACTCCATAGCACCTAACAATTACACTATCCCTGTCCCAAAGCAAGGAGAGCATCTGGGCTTCTTCTAAGACTTCACCCTGATGAGAAGGGACACCAGAGCTGATGTACAGCTTCTACCTCAATCCCTTCCCCAATCTCCCCTCTCTAAGCCTCCTTTCTATTTCTCCTATTAATAAATTTGTGTTTCGTGTAATACATTTGTTTATTTCCTGGGCTGACTGCGCCTCTCTCCTTCCAGCCCTATTCTGTGATCCATCCATTGGTTCAGAAATCGTATTTTAGGAAGTGAGTGTGTGACTACACACAGAGTTAATCTCTAGTAGCTATTGATGGGAAGAGTTTAGATCTTGACACATCTCAGCTAAAAGAGTGGGAAGAACAAGCCCAGGGACTAGTTAGCAAGAGTCTGAGAGACTCTTGCTTAACTAATCGCATCTAGGGGAGATCATTAGAGACCTAGCCCGTGCCCATGTGATGAATGAGGTTGATGCCTCTTGGAAGTTGTCATTCTGAAAAAGCAGACAAGACCTACATAAATAATTAGTTCTAAAAAAAACTTATAAAAACATGTGCAAATGACATTTTCATTTTATTTATTGTTCATTCATTTACCAGCTTAGTCATTCATCTAATACTTAGCAAGTTCTATTGTGAGCTTGCCTGCAGCTGTACCACTGTGGCGTCAAATCCCATCAGATCTCGGAAGCTAAGCAGGGTCGAGCCTGGTTAGTACTTGGATGGGAGACTACCTGGAAAAACCAGGTGCTGTAAGCTTGGGAGAAGGATCCAGCAACCCACTTCCAAAATACAATCAGCCATTAAAAACCCTATGAATAGCAGAGAGGCACCAATAATAGCATTTCTCCTGTTGTACATAGGGTAGCTATGAGCCGGTCACTGACTCGACAGCACCTAAGAGCAATAACAATAATGATGTGAGCTTAGTTTTCTACTCTGTCCATGTTGGATTTCCAGAGCTATCCTAAGACAATCTGTCTTGAGTCTCAATCTACTCTTTGGAAGTCAAAGTCATTTTCTTATACAAGAAAAGGTTTGTCCAGGGATAGTCATGTGCAGAGAGTTTGTGCAAAGTATACAGGGATTGATTCTGCCAATTAGTCTGGCATACAGCTTTCATACAGCTATGAAAGAAGTCCTATTTTTTATAGGTGGCATCCTAGCCATCCTAACACTGGTGTGAGATGGGTTGTCTGTATTGAAAAGAAGCAGCAAACCTCCGAGATATAAAAAGATCTGTCTTTTTTTTTTTCCATACTGGATGTTGAACCCAGGATCTCATGCATGCTTTGCAAGCGCTCTACCACTCAGCTGCATCCCTAGCCTATTTTTCACACTTTATGTTGAGACAGCGTCTCACTAACTTGTGTAGGCTGCCTCTGTCCTCAAACTTGCATTCCTCCTTCCTCTGCCTCCTGAGTTGTGGAATTGTAGGAGTGCGCCACCACCTTTGGCTAAGAAATGAGTCTTTGAAGGTGATACCTGGGAAAAAGGAGGTGCTAACCACAGAGGGGCTGGGATTTAGCTCAGTGGGTAGAGCGCTGCGCTGCAGTCTCTGAGGCCCTGAGTTCAATTCCCAGCACCACAAAAATGGGAGAAGGACCTGGCAATCCACTCCCAAGGCAATCCTGAAGCACTCAGCCATTGAAAACCCTATGAGGGTCGCTATGAGTCGGATACCGACTCGACGGCACCTAACAACAACAACAACCACAGAGGGGAGATTTTCTCCCCTGTAGCTTTATTCTTCTCTTGAGATTTGCTCTCTGAATTTTAATTGTCATCATTGGCAATGCCAATAATAAATTATTTCTTCATTTACCACATTGGATTGAAAAGGATTTGTATCCACCCTATTTCTCCTTAAAGTCACTGACCATGGTTAATATTTCCTAGTAGTAATTACTTGAAAATTAGGGGATGCAGACTTAACTAGCAATGTCAAAGTACTGTGGAAACAATTAAAATTCAACAGCGAGTGCTTCTAACTCTAAGAAGGCTTTGACAGCCTTTGCTCATCCCAGTTCCTATATCCCCCAAAACTCTCCTCTTAAGTAGGAAGACTGGTCCGTCTTAGAAGCTACCTTCATATCTTCCTTCCAGCCAACCCCCAGCCAGTTTCTAGGTCACACCATTATTGAATGCAATATCCATGTCTGCCAAAAAGGTTCTTAGTCGATGAAAGCAAATCCTCCCACAAACTTGGGTTCCAGGCCTGACAGATTTGCAATGTCTTCAGCTACTTGGATAGAGAGGAGTGACTGAAACAATGAATAATTTAGTGTTGTTTGTGTCTCAGGTTATTGACCAAGAGAGGAGGAGGAGACAATCATGGCTTCCACATCAATAGCTAAAGACAAAGTCCTATCTCTCTGGGGATACATGAGGACCCATTTGCTCATGAACAAATGCTTTCAAGGAATCACACCTTTCAAAGGCTCTTGAGGCAACATTCACTTACATAAAATTCTACCCATGTATGTGGTGAGAGAGGGATGATTCATTCATTCCTGGTTATATTTCACATAAAGTAAGATGGTGTCAGAACACAAGGGGACATTACGCATCATTTGGCTCAATTTCTTCATTGGCTAAATTCATATATACTCTAAAGTATAAAAACTCTTGTACAATTCCAAAATTCCCCTATAAGACCCAAAACATATCACTATACAGCAACTCTAGATAATTCACTTTTCTCCAAATACACCATTTAGTTTTCAGGCTTGCATACCATTTCTTTACTATGATGTTTAGGGGATCCCCTTAATTTTAAAAGTTTTATTCAAAATTTTCCTCAGAACTTCACTTAACACTTTAGAAAGAACCAGGTGTGGTGGCACACACTTATCATCCCAGCACTAGGGAGGGTAAGGCAAGATTGTCATGAGTTGGAGGCCAGCCTGGGTTACATAATGAAATGTTGTCTGAAAGGAAAAGAAAAGAAAGAAAGAAAGAAAAAGAAAAGAAAAGAAAAAAAGAACTAATAACTTCCATAAGTTCTTATAACACTTTGCACAATTTAAATATAATTATAATTATTTTATAATTAAGCATGCAATTTTTCATCATAATTCACTTTTATTTGTTTAATTCCCCTATTAATCTATAAGTCCTTAAAGTATAAGGGCCTTATTGACCTCCTCAATTGACTATCCTCAAATATATAATGACTATCTTTTCACAAGACCAGAAGACAACTGCCTCTGAATGGAATGGGGTAACTATGTCAAAGCAACTGTAGTATACATCTAAGGCCAAATTTGAGGGCTGGGGTTTATCTCAGTTGGCAGACTGCTGCTCTACACACTCTGAGACCCTGAGTTCGATCCCCAGCACTGCAAAAATGGGGGAGGGACCTGCCAGCCCACTCCCAAAATAATCAGTCATTGAAACCCTATAAATAGTAGAGAAGCACTGACATAGCATGGCACAATATCCGGGAGTATTTCATTCTGCTGTACAGAGGGGTTGCTATGAGTCAGACCAGACTCAAAGGTACTGTATGACAACAACAAGGCCAAATTTATAAATTATCTGCACTCATCTGGGGCTTGAAGACTCTAGAGAGAGGAAAAGCACAAGGTGGTGATCTATATTTTTTTTAACCTAGGATAACTTGTGGAGTTTGGGCATGAGCCAAAGAATGAATCTCTGAAATTTCCTCTGTGGAGCACCCGGGGTTGAGACAGAGAAACCAAGAGAGTTTATGAATCCTTTGAGGGGCTTCAAGCAAGTAGCTGATCATCCACTCAGAAAATTTAGTGAACTCTAGGAATGGCTATATCAGGATACTAAATATCTAAGCAGAAAGTCTCTAAAAAGCAGAGTGTAGTTTTTAGTAGATTTATGAGAAAGTGAATGATGCTTGCAACCTCAGGGGAAAGGGCCCTGAGGAATATACCAGATGAAGTTACATCTGCAGGGCTAGGGGAAAATCTCAGCTGTTAGAGAGAAGCCACAGCTGTGATCATTGCTGGGGATAGTACTGACTGCAAGGGGACATGATGGGGCTTCCTGAGATTCTAGAAAAGTTCTCAATCTTGTATATAGTGGCTATGTAGATACATACAAATATCAAAAGATACAATGAGCTATACTTAAAATTTGTACAGTTTTCTTATTAGTTTAATCCCAATAAAAATAGAAGTACCATTAAAATATCATCACTTAAGTAAGTTTAATGAAAGCTGTATGACATTTGCCTGCAGCCATACCACTATGGCACCCAATCCTGTCAGATATTGGAAGCTAAACAGGGACAGACCTGGTTAGTTCTTGGATGGGAGACCACCTGGGAACACCAGGTGCTATAGGCTTGGGAGAAGGACCTGGCAGTCCACTCCCCAAAACAATCAGCCATTGAAAACCCTATGAATAGCAGAGAAGTACTGATAATAGTGCTTCACTGGTTGTACCTAGGGTCACTATGAGTCAGATACCAACTCGACGGCACCTAACAACAACAATATGACATTTATGTTGTTGTTAGTTGCCGTCGTCAGTATCCAACTCATAGCGACCCTCATAGGGTTTTCAGTGGCTGACTGTTTCGGGATTGCCTTGGGAATGGATTGTCAGGTCCTTCTCCCATTTTTTGCAGTGCTGGGAATTGAACTCGGGACCTCAGAGACTGCAGCACAGCGCTCTACCAACTGAGCTAAATCCCAGCCCCATGACATTTATAATAAAAAATATAAGACATTATTGAGAGAAGCCAGCAAAGAAACTAATGAAGAATCCGCTGTGTTCATGCACCAAAGAACTTTTTTTACAGATGTCCACTATCCTTAAGTTGATCTAAGATATGCAAATAACAATGAGATTGTGGCAAGACCAATGTACAATGATATGCATGTGTGGAAATGTCATAAAGAAACCCATTAAGTTGCATACTAACAAAAAATACTAATAAAAAGAATGAAACTGTGATATCACTACACAATTCAATAGATTGGCTAAACTGAAGAAAATGAACAATACGAGGTGTTGGTGAGGATATGGATAACTCTCATAAGCTGCTGATGGCAGTGTACTTTGAACAAACATTTCAGAAAACTTATAGTATGGTATTTTTTAAAGCTGAGTATATAAGCATCCACATCCCAGTAATTTCACTCTTTAGTGTATATGCAATAGATATGTATACATATGATTGTTAAAATGTGTATGAAAATGTTTGTAGAAACCAATGGCCTATATTATTAAAAAACATCAATGTCATGAAAGACTAGGAATAACCAAAGAACTGTTTCAGAATAAAGGACACCAAAGAGACATGACATCTGAGAACCACATATGATCATAGCTTGTAACCCAGAGAAGAAAACCAGCTGATATTAGGGATATTATTTAGGTAATCAATGAAATTTGAATATGGATCAGTGTACTAAATAATACCAAGTACTGATGTGAAATTAAATAAATTTAATCAAGATACTGTGGTTATATAAGAATGTCCTTGTTCTTAAAAGCTACATATTTAAATATTCAGGGATGAAGAATTATGATGCACAAAGTCTATTCTCAAATGACTATAATAATAATTTTATAAGATAGATATAGATAAAGAGAGACTGCAAAAATATGGCAAAATGTTAATTGGTAAATCTATGTGAAGGATATATATGTGTTCATTGTGTTATTCTGTAACTTTCCTATAGGCTTAACATTTTTCAAAATAATTTTTTACTTAACATGATTAAACTGATATAATCATTTCCTTCCCAAAGGAAAACATTTTTAGAAGTGGTATTTATAATAACTCTAGTTTAAATATCCCAAATATCCGTTTCCAGTAGACTGGACAAATCATTTCTGATATATTCATACAATGACATATCATGAAACAAGGAGATTAGACAAAATATACTAACATGGATGAGTCTTTCAATCTTGAGAAAGAAAATTGATATTTAAAGAACATGGCACATGATAATTTAGTAAAGTCAGAATGACTGGAAGATGAACTTTACAGTGATCTGATAAAGTTTTATTTTTATTTGGGAGCTAAACAGATGTGGTCACTTTGTGAAAATCAACTGGGCTGTGAGCATTTTCCTGTATAATGTCATGTTTCAATTTCTTTCGAAAAATTATACAAATTTAAAAACTATCAAGACAACATTTCTAATCTGATTGACTTAAGTGAGTTTTATCACTATTTCTGTGCAGACTTCACCAATTGCCCACCCCCATCATACCTTTAAACCCAATTCATAACATATCAATGAAATAAAAACATTTCCGTTCTGAGTGTGTTTACAAAGCCTCCAAGTAGGCAGTAGGGAAGGAATAGTTCACTACACTCTCTTCCTGCTGTCCCTCCTCACCATTCCACTTGCCCAGAAAATACTCTCTGCCCCAGAAACAAAACAATGCCCCACCTGATCCATCTGTGGCAAACCTGTCTGTCTCAAATCCCCTGTTACCTCCTCTTTTGGCCAGCAACCCATCAGAGGCTAATAGACCAGGTGTGGGCATCTGCAATGGAGCTGCTCAGGCATTCACTCCTTTGCTAGAGAGGCAGGAGCTCTGTAGTCAGTCTGAACAGAGCTGAATCTCAGTCTTTCCATTTCCTAGCCATGTAATTACATCCACTCACTTAGATCTCAAGCGTTAGTTTTCTTGTATGTGAAAAGCTGTCAGAGTTTAATAATGGCTATTTGCTGCATTTTTGAAAGTGTTGGCACTAATATCCAGAAAGTAGCTAGATATAGGATATGCTTACCAGATAACTGACATTATCATCACTTACAGCTGGGGGAAGTAACTGCCAAAGCTTTTGCCAAGGACACTCCTGCCAGGAAGGTGGTCACATGGAAATCTTTTTACTTTGGTACAGTAGTTTATGCTGATATGTAATTGTTATTGGTTTCCCAACCTGGGAGAGCACTGGACCAGAAAATAAGTCTGAACTCTTTTTCTGGCTCTACAATGGAATAGATCTGTGACCCTGAGCAGGTTCCTTAACCTCAGACCTTTAGCCATAAAATAAAAGGTTGGGTTGGTCAGGTTCTTCCTACCTGAAAACTAGGTGGATCCTTGAATTCTTTAGGGCTTTTGCATTTTTGTGGATCCTGTTCTCTACTCCACCTGCTCCACCCCAAGGGGGTGGAGCTGGTGATTTCCTAATAAGCAAAATACAAGTGTTTGGGGCATGAGCAAAGTCCAAAAAATGGTAAAGTAAATAAATAAATGAATGAAAGCCAACTTCCACAAAAAATTTCCAACAATGACAAACAGGTGATTTAAAAAAACAAGTGGCAACTGTGAGTTTCAAGGGAGTTTTAAAAATAGAAAATAAAGACTTCAGCAATGTGCCTGCACAGAAGGGTGTCTGAGAAGAGAGAAGAGACAGCAAGAAGACAGCCATCTACAAGCCAAAGAGAGAGCCCACAGAGGAAACCTACCCTGCCTACACCTTGATCTTGGATTTTGTCCTCCAGAACTGTGAGAAAATAAATGTCTTAAAAAAAAAAAAGAAAAAGAAAGAAAGAAGAAAAAAGGAAGGAAGGAAGGAGAAAGAAAGAAAGAAAGAAAGAAAGAAAGAAAGAAAGAAAGAAAGAAAGTAAAGAAAGAAGAGAAAAGAAAAGAAAAGAAAGAGATATTCCCTTTGAATTATTTAGTTGGCAAGGGAATGGGGAAAGCAGCAAAGGGGATTAGGATCTGCTACCCAAAATGTGCCACTTTGGCATAAGTATTATTTTGAGCTGAAAGCAATTAACAATCAACAGATACAGAAAGAATTCTCTGTCCTTCCTTTATCTGCTTTATCCCTTTGCGAGGTGGCATAAATTCCCTCTTCTCCTAAGCAGGGTGAGGAGAGCAACTATTATCACTGAGGGGAGAGCCAGAACAAAAATGAGTCTGTACACACAAACCTTACTAAAATAACCCTTAAATTCCACTAGGTCCCCAAATATTTCCCAGTCATTTCCCCCAATTTATTTCCTCTTCAGGGGCTGGAGTTTAACTCAGTTGGCAGAGTGCTGCCCTGTGCTGTCTGAGGCCCTAGACCCAGCACCACAAAAATGTGAGAAAGACATGGCAATCTACCCTGGAAGCAATCCTGAAAAACAACCAGCCATCGAAAACCCTATGAATAGCAAAGAAGCACTGACATAGTGCCAAGTATGACACAGTGTCAGGGAGTGTTTCATTCTGTTGTACATAGGGTCACTATGATTACGGCCTGACTCAACTGCACCTAACAACAACAACAACAACAACAACAACAACAACAACAACAACAAGTTAACAATAACTAGATAGTATTTGACCCACATTTCCCCACCTTCTCACCTCCCTAACCACCTAGTTCCCTGGTAATTCCTACTCTCTGCTTCTATAAGATCAACTTGGTTAGATTCCACATGAATGAGAACATGTGATACTTATATTCCTTATACATTTAGAATATCAATCCCTTGTCAGATGTGTAGTTCAAAAATATTTTCTCCCATTCTATAGGTTTTCTCTACTTGATTGATTGTTTCTTTTGCTGTATAGAAACATTTTAGTTTGGTGTAATTCCATTTTTCTATTTTTGTTGCTTGTGTTATCGAGGTCATATCCAATATTCATTTCTACGACCAATGTCATGAAGCATTGGCCCCTATGTTTTTTTTTAGTAGTTTCATAGTTTTACATCTTTTCTTTAAATCGTTAATCAATTTTGAGACAATTTTCTATATGGTGAGATAGAAAGTTTTAATTTCATTCTTCTACATATAGGTGTGTATCAGGGCTGTATACTTTCACCCTATCTCTTCAGTTTATACGCTGAGCAAATAATCCGAGAAGCTGGACTTTACGAGGAAGAACACGGCATCCAGATTGGAGGAAGACTCATTAACAACCTGCGTTATACAGATGACACCACTCTGCTTGCTGAAAGTGAAGAGGATTTAAAACATTTACTGATGAAGATCAAAGATCATAGCCTTCAATATGGGTTGCAACTAAACATCAACAAAACAAAAATCCTTATGACTGGGTCAGCACGCAACTTCACAATCAATGGAGAAAAGATTGGGGTTGTCCAAGATTTTGCTTGGCTTGGCTCTATAATGAACACCCGTGGAAGCAGCAGTCAAGAAATCAAAAGATGCATCGCTCTAGGAAAAGCTGTGGCAAAAGATCTCTTTAGAGTATTGAAAAGCAAAGATGTCACATTGAAGATGAAGGTGCGTCTGACTCATGCCATGGTATTTTCAGTGACATCATATGGTTGTGAAAGCTGGACATTGAACAAGAGAGACAGAAAAAGAATTGATGCTTTTGAATTGTGGTGCTAGAGACGTCTATTGAATGTACCATGGACTGCCAAAAGAACCAACAAATCTGTCCTAGAAGAAGTACAACCAGAGTGCTCCTTGGAAGCAAGAATGGCCAAACTGCGTCTTACATATTTCGGACATGTAGTCAGGAGAGAACAATCCCTGGAGAAGGACATCATGTTTGGAAGAGTGGCAGGTCAATGCAAAAGAGGAAAACCCTCCACCAGATGGACTGACACAGTGTCTGCAACGATGGGCTTAAACATAAATAAGATCGTTTGCCTGGCACAGAATCGGCAAGTGTTTCGACCTGCTGTACATAGGGTAGCTGTGAGTCAGACTCGACTCGACGGCACCTAACAACAACAACAACATATAGATAATAGGAGACGGACCCAGCAACTCACTCCCAAAAATCAATCCATCATTGAAAACCCTATGAACAGCAGAAAATCACTGACAATACTGTTTCACCTGTTGCACAGAGGGTCGCTATGAGTCGGATACCAACATGATGGCGCCTAACAACAACAACATATAAACAGTTTTTTTAACACTGTTTACTGAGAAGATAGTCCTTTCTTCAATGTATGCTCTTAGAAACCTTGTCAAAAACCAGTTGACTATGAATATGTGAATTTATTTCTAGGCTCTCAGCTCAGCTCTGTTGGTCTGAGTGTCTGTTTGTGTGATATGATGTTTAGGTTACTATAGCTCTGTAGTGTATTTGGAAGTCAGGTAGCATGGGATACATGTAGCTTTGTTCTTCTCACTCAAGATTTCTTTGGTTATTTGGAGTCTTTTGTGGTTATGTATGAATTTTAGTATTGTCTTTTCTATTTATGTTTGAATCTAACTACTCCCTTGAATATTCACTTTTTTGCTGTAAAACTCCTGTGCATGTAAAAATATTAACATCAATAAAAATTGGTTACCTTTCTCCCATTATGCTGTCTTTTGTTAATTAAATTTACAGGTAGGGCTGGAGATATAGCTCAGTGGTAGAGCAGTTACCTGGCATATCCAAGGCCCTGAGTTCCATCCCCAACACTGCAAGAAAGAAAGAAAGGAAAATGAAAGAAAGAAAGAAAGAAAGAAAGAAAGAAAGAAAGAAAGAAAGAAAGAGGGAGGGAGAGAGAGAGAGAGAGAGAGAAAGACAGACAGACAGACAGACAGACCAAGGAAGGAAGGAAGGAAGGAAGGGAGGGAGGGAGAAAATTTTCAGGCCACCGTTATTTAATATAAGATGGTAGAGGGACCCAGCACAGTGGTACATGCCTGTAATCTCAAGAGGAAGAGGCAGGAAGATAGCAAGTTCAAGGCCAGAGGCAACCTACATAACTTAGTGAGAGCCTGTCTCAAAATAAATGTCAAAAATGGGCTGGGGTACAGCTCAGTGGTAGAGCACTTGGCAAGGCCTCAGGTTCAAACCTCAGTACCACACACACACACACACACAAAGAAAAGGGTAGCAGGAAAGATTTTTTCAACACATACTTTGTTAGCACTTGGGGGCTCCAAAGGTCATAATTTGACCTTACTACAAGCTCCTTGGAGTTAGGAGGATTGGACTTTTATCCCACCAGAAATTCTCAGTATCATGCACATGATGGTGTCCAGGAAGGTGACACAGCATCACCCCCTGGCTCCAGGATACTGGCTCTAGGCTGGGCCCTGCCAAACCAGCCCAAGCCTGTCCTTTGATGATGCCCTGGAGGGAGAGTGAGGAATAGGGTGTGTAGAAGTACTTAGCCTTCCTGGGATGGACTTAATTGTGTCACAAGCTCCCAATATCCTCGGGCCAAACACCCACATCCATCAGCATCTCCATGTATCACCAGCAGTGTCTGTCTAGGCACCTTAGTGCCCAACTTAGTGCCTCCTCTCACCTGGAACTCTCCTATCACATTCAGGTACTAGAAGTCAATAGATCTGTTAGGACAGCAATTTCCAACCCTAATTTTATCTGGGGACTTTAAAAATTATACACTGATTAAATAAAACTCTGTAATACAAAGTTCAGACATGCATGTTTTTAAAAATATCAAATGAGTCAATTGTAACCAAGGTGGAAAACCCATTGTGTTTAGAATCTAGTGTTGCCCAACTCATTTGATCACAAAAACCACCTGATGCACACTTTAGAAATATAGATCCACATACCCTCCCTCTAGCTACATCTATTTGGTTAGGATGGAGAGATTGCAGCTGTCTTTTTAGCAAGGTTCCAAATGATTCTACTGCATAGGGCAGTTGGGGGAGCATTCCTCACTGATGGGAATTGGATCCCAGAAAGAAGCTCATGGAATCTTGCCTACTTCCCCACCAGACTTCACAAAGCTAGGATCTCATGCTTTACATTTGACTATCACTCAGCAACTATGTGTTAAACAAATGACTGAAAGCTTCAAAAATGAAGAAAACGATGGAATTTTCTGAGTCACCAGAGATGAATTTCTAATGATAGATGGAGTTCAGACCCTAAGGAGAAATGCACTTGATATCTATTTTCCATCCACTATGTTCTAGTCACTATAGCAGTTGCTTTACATATATAATCTCATTTAATAATAGCTCTGAGGGCAAATATTATCATTCCTAAGTTACAGGTAAGATAAACTGAGAGTCACAGTACTGGATTTGTATCTTGGCTTTGTCACCCATTTGCCCATAAACTTGGCAAGTGATTTAGTTTAATTCTTTAACTTCCACACATATAAAATTGATTTGTTATCTGTTCCTGGAATTGCTTTTGTGATGATTAGGGTCAAGCTAGTGGCAGCTATTATTATTAAGAAGCTTTTCTGATATCACACATATAACTAACTAGTAACAAGGAGAGTCAGGATTAGAACCCAGGACTTTACATTTTCCGGCCTGTGGTCTGTAGAGGCTGTTCTGTGCTCTGGAAGAACTCACTTTCAGAGGATCAGGGACAATGCTGGTATAGTTGCACAATTAAGAGATGGGACCTACAAGTGCACAAACAGCAGTCATCTTCCATGGGGTTTTACATTCTCTGTAGAAAAATATTAGCCACATGCGTGTCCCTCTGCCCTCTCAACAGACCATGGGGTAATGAATAATCAGAAGAGAACATATCAGTCTGAATCGTCCCAGATGCCAATGCCTGTAGAGTCTCTTGTGTCTTTCAACATCCATACCCAGAGAATCTCTATTTCTAATAGGTAATAGGTGATAGGTAATCAATCACTGCAGATGTGTGAGCAGGTCAGGACCCAGACAGTGTCTTTTCAAAGAGTAGGCATCTAGCTCATAGAATCCATGCTAGTATGGAAAAGCAATACACATAATTGTTAAGCAATTATATCATGGCATATCATAACTTCATGAATTCTTGAAGACCTACTTATTTTTTTGCCTCAGTTCCCTTAACTGGCCGTGCCCAGGTCATGGCACGAGCACCAATAACTTTAACCACTTCCAGGGCCCCAACTAATATGGAATATGCAGTCATTACCACTATCTAATAAATAACTCAAGATAGAATTTGGCAAATATATAGCCCCAAAAGTATTTAAGTAAATAAGTAAATAGGGAACTAAAGCAATCACAAAGGCCAAGAATGTTGTTCCACCGAAGGAGGGTGCCTGCCCTTAGTTATACATATGCACGCACGCACGCACGCACGCACACACACACACACACACACACACACATTGAGTAGAAAAAAAGCATTAAATTTTATGTAACCATTCAGTATGGGAGGAAAAGGGAAAAATAAAGGGGACATCTATTTTTAAGGGGAGTGGAGAGGGAATCAGACATCCCAGGTTTGGATCACATCCTGCTGCTAAACAAGCTGTGGAGCCTGAAGCAACTCCTTCCCTCACCTGCTTCTTCCCTCTCTCTAGGAGGAGGGGCTGGGTCAAGGGTCCACAGTACTATGAGTTCATGTCCTCTCTCCACCTCTGCATCCATGTTTGCAAACAGCTTCTCTTGCTTGCTGAGCCAAAGTGTTCAGGAGATTCCTAAAACCTGGCATCTGGTGTGTCTTCCTTCTTTCCCTGCTCCTTAGATGGGACACCTATGTATTATGGAAATCTGTTTTAAAAAATCTTCCTGACCTGAATTGAGCAGCCAACACTTTCATCTCCCTTGTTCCTCAGTATGACCAGAGACCAGGCAAAGGTAAAACTCTGTAAGACTACATATCTCTAGATGTTAATGTTCTTTAAATATGCATCACCCCCCATGGGAAAAGGACTGAAATTCAAATTCTGATTAGCCTTCTTTGCAAGGTCTGGGCTTGGGGAAGTGGAGAGGTGAGAGTAATCTAAATTAGGAAAAGCCTGACTGACCACCAAGAAGGCTGAGAGCCATAAATCTGCATGGTTTTGTGAATGAGAGGTGACAGAGAAGTAATGCTCAGAGTTTGTGGACAATCCAGATGCTAGGATGAAGGGGGCCCCAGTTTTCAACATAGGAAGATTATCAGCCTCCTGGGTCCTGAATGGGGATCCTGGGCAAGGCTGGGAATCCTAGGACATGTCCTCACCAGTCTGTTTTCTTTATATGTAGGAGTTTGTGGGGCCTCATTCAAGAGATAGCCTAACTCTCATAGTGAGGAAACTAAGAATATGCAAGGGGGAAAAAACTACTGAGTGGGCTTCAGATACACAGATGGAGAGAATGATCCTGGACTTAAGGGGAGGTTTCAAGGCTGGAGTTAGAGCAGCCTTGGGGTGAAGGAAGCTCAGTCAGGCAGGAGAGTGCAGCTGGGGGCAGGATGCTGGTGAGAGAGATTCCTTCCCTTGTGTTCAGGGAGGGGATGGGAGGAGCCTAGCTTCAGAACTGGGTTCAGGTGGTTTAGGACCTGAAAGAAGCTGGGTGGCATGGGGGTAGAGAAGCAGGGAGTAGGCTCCTCTGGAGCTGAGAATCCCACTGCAGGCAGCAGTGGAATTCCCCTGAAGCTCCCACTAGCAGGAGCCCCCAAGGAGGGTTTTGGTGGAGAGAGGGACCTGGCCAACCTAGAGCAGACTGAAGTGAAGCAAAAGACTTAGGGCTCAAGTGTGGTGGTGGTGCTGCCAGCCCAGAGTAAGGTGGGTCATTACACTGGCTGACAATGAAACAGATGGGTGGGGACAGCAGCAGAAGCATCATCTGTCATTTGGTAAGTCCTTACACCTCTTCTCAATTCATCCCAAAAAGACGGATAGCAAGGGAATATTCCTCTTAGAAGGGACATCTGATCAGTTATTAAAGAAGTCTCCAGGCCTCTCTTTACAAATAATACCATTTCCTCCCCGACCCTCTCATTCACTCACCCACTCATTGGTTCACTCAATCTACAACTGCAATTATTGAACAACTACCACATACCAGGCACCATGTTTGGATAAATGTGAACCAATAGCTACAGGGCCCCAGTGAGAGGCTGATCCAAACTCAAGGTCACAGGAGGTAACTTGGCTGTGGACCCAGCAGGTGCTCCACAAATATTTAGGTGTGGGGGTGTGGGATGAAGAAGAGGAACCATCCACACACCTGGGCCTTAATGTAACTTGGATTTTCCAAAGATCACACCCATTAACAAGTTGTGCTTGGAATGAAGCTCTAAATCAATGACTCAGTTTCATGTTATGTCAATCAGAGGAAATTGCTGGTGCAGGGTCCCAGGGAACTCTCATTCTTATGTCCTCAGAAGAGAGAAGTTCCTATATCAGAGAGAATCCTCAGAATATGACCCTCGTGGAAGGAGGGCATACTTGGGCAGGTGTTCAGAGGCACTCTCAGAGTCTCACTGGTCAGGTCATCTAGGCCATGTCACTAGGCCACCCTGAGACCTCCTCCAGGATAAAATCAACTGACTTCAAAGTTGAGATTTTGAAATTTTAGTCTTTGCCTTCCTCTCTCAGACCCTGACCCACCGGAGGCCCTGCTAGGTATATTGCTTTCCTGCCTGGTCTGACTCTGTACCCCTGGGGGCTCTCAAGGGCCAGACCTGTATCTGCTCAAACCAATGATATTCCCACAGTCATATGTGTTTCCTAGTCCTTCAACAAATATTAATTTGTTGTTGTTAGGTTTGCCATCAAGTCAGATCCAACTCATAGCAACCCTACGTACAACAGAATGAAACACTCCCCAACACCTTGCCATGCACATGGTCTTTTTATGTTTGAGCCTAATGTTTCAGCCACTATGTTTTTTCTCATTTTGAGCCATGCCATATCAGCAAAAGGAGGTCCCAGGGGTTTTACTCCATTCACATCATTAAGGTCAAGGAGGCAACTCTTCCCCAGTCATTTCTTGAATGGCTTCCATCCTTGTTGTTGTTGTTGTTAGGTGCCGTCGAGTCTGACTCATAGCGACCCTCATAAGGTTTTCAATGGCTGACTGTTTTGGGATTGCCTTGGGAGTGGGTTGCCACATCCTTCTCCCATTTTGTGGTGCTGGGAATCGAACTCAGGACTTCAGAGACTGCAGAGCAGCGCTCTACCAACTGAGCTAAATCCCAGCCCGTCTTCCATCCTGGAGGGCTCATTTTCCAATACTATATTTGACAGTGCTTTTTTGCTATTCATGGAGTTTTCAATGGCTAATTGTTTCAGGAATGGGCTGCCATGTCCTTCTCCCTAGTCTGTCTTAGTCTGGAAACTCAGCTGAAACCTGTCCACTATGGGTAGCCCTGATAGTATCTGAAATACTGGTGGCATAACTTTCAGCACCACAGCAACACGCAAGCCCCCACAGCACGAAAAACTGACAGACACGTGGGAGAAATGTTAATGTAGTATCTGATATCTGCCGGCCATGTCTGTCATTCTAGGAGCTATCTGAGGATGAAGGCCACTTTCCCGAGCAGATGGAGAACCCTCCAGAGTGAGACACAGAGGTGTCCTCAGACACTAGGTTTAATGGATGTGGGAGAGAGCCTTCAGGCCACACTTCTCATGCTGAACTAGCTTAGTCCCTTATTTCCACCTATGCTAATTCACACCCTTTCTTATTTTTAGCAGGGTTAGGAATACATGTTGTTTATCCCAGAGCCACTTCAAACATTAAGCAGCTTTATTCCTACTTAATAGGATTCCTCTCAGCCATGATTAAGGCTCCCCACCACTCACACAACACTTCCCCAGGACAGAGTGGACAAGGTGACACCAGGCCAAGCCATCAGAGCTTTGCTTTCTACCTTTCATTGCTTCCTGTCTGGGCTTATTTCTCTCCTGGAGAGTAGGACAGATTCAGATAAAGGAGAAGTGGGATTTCTGGGTAGGGTTCTCTTCTTGCTGAGGTTTGTTGTTGGCCTTGAGTGTGTTGTTACACCTCACGTGGCCTCAAATCTCCAATCACCTCTTAAGAAGTGTGAACCAAAGGCACTCAACATCCACAGGACCCAGTGGCTGAGAACAGCACTGTCTCTTCACTCCAGAGGTTCGCGTCTGTCAGGGAAAGTGGGCTTCATCTTCAGATAGCTCCTACATGACTGACTTGTATTTGCTGCATAAAGAAGAAATGGATGCAGCCACGGAAACACAGTTGGTTTGGGAAGGCACAACTTGGACCTTTGAGACCCCCAGGGGTGCAGCCTGAGAAGGCAGGAGAACAGTACCGCCCATGGGGTGTCCAAGCGTAGGGGCTGGAGGCAAAGGTGTTCAGCACTGAGAACTCCATTGATGTGCTGAGGGTGAAGGTCATTAGAAAAGGCTTCTAGGCTCTCAGATATGGGGATGAGAATGCAACTGGGTTAGGAAGGAGGAAAGGACCCCAGCCAGCTGACTGGGAGGAGTAGAGAGAAAAGGTTACCCCAGAAGAGGAATTAGCTGTTAAAGATTTCTGAGGTAGGGGAGGGGTAAGGGTGTGGTTGGTGAAAGTGAAGCAGGTTTGCCCAGATTAGCAAGCAGTCAGGGAGGGGTGGCAGTTGGAGTGGTAGGTGAATAAGTCTGAATGTGTGTGGTTACGTGGAGTTGGGAGAAAGACATGAGAAGCTGAATCCCCCTGACATCCAAGGAGTCTATAATCAGTCAATTCTGTATCTCAAGCATCTACCTTCACTAAGAGACATCTGGTGCTGTCTTCGGCTCCTCTTCTCTCCTTCCCTCCTCCACCTGTTCATGTGCCCACAAGTGTTCTATCCCACAAAACGTGAGGAGCAGCTTTGGCAATGAGAAAGTCAGCAGGTGTGCAGGACCACCAGAGACTCAGACCTCCTCCAGGCCCAACTCATTAAACCCTCCAGAAACCTGTTGATTATCCCTCCCACAAAACACGCATGACACCTGGCTCTGAGGGGGAGGGAGGCAGCGGGACCCAGGTGACATCATTGTCAAACTGCCAGTCCCATTATATCAGCTGGGCGGTTGTCATCACAAAAGCTGAGTCAAAGGGTGATGGGGGGAGTAGGGTGAGTCATGTGTGACAGGAAAGAAATGAAAACACAGCGGCTGGGGCAATCCTATTTCCTGGAGATGTTCATCTTATAAAAGCCAGTTGGCCATTGCCTTCACACCAGACCCAAGCGACCTGGCAGCCTGTTCTTCTCTGTGTACCAGGTAAGTCTCTGCTTGCAACAGATTTGAAATTCTTATTTATTATTTTTCATTATTAGAAACTAAACAAGGCAGATGTGTGTAAGAAAGTTGATGCAGTTACTGACCAGAGTTAAAGAATATTGAAATAACTGTCTAGATTCTAGCACAGTTTAGGTCTGAAGGGAACTTAGAGATGGTTAAGTCTGCCACTTCAGTGGACAGCCAGGCAACTGGGGGTCATGGAAAGGGAGGGATCCATTCAAATGCCCACAAGAAGTTCATAGAAGGAATAAGGCTAACACTCAGGCCTAGAGCACTTTCAACTGTACCACAGTTCTCTCTGATATGATATATACAACAAAATTTTAATTCATTAGATGGATTTCTACTGAGCATTTATTGTATTTGGGGTATTATGCTAGGTACTTTGGATAAATCAGACCAATATGGAGCTTAGCAATCTCACAACCTAGCAGGGAATGTAATGCATGAACACAAAGAAATGAAATGTAAGGTAAATAGTAGTGGGCATAAGGAACAGGTCAGGGAATGGCTGTGTGGCTTGGGGGAGCATTTCTCAAGAAGAGCCTTAGTGATGGTATGTGGTGTGAACTATGATGGAGTATCTGACAGAGATAGGAAGACAAGCATTTTAGAGGAAGCTGTGTAGACAAAGGCCAGAAGCAAAACCATAGAGTGGATTAATATAGAGCCCTCCTGTCAGTCCCACAGCGTTCTATGTGGACCTAGGAGTGGAGAGATGCAGTCATTTCTGTGATGCCACTTTCTGAAGCACCCAGTAAGTGGGCTCACATGCTTCTCAGAAGCCAGCTTTCTTGGGGCATGTTCAACGAGGAACATAACATGTCCAGGGAACAAAGGAGTCCAAGGGAAGAATCCCGCTGAAATGAAGCAGGACAAACTACCACTAAGCTCTTCCTTTTGGAAGGACTCAGAAATTATGACAGTATACTTTACTTTCAAATGTAGAGTCAGCGAGGGAAGAGGAGAGGCTCTCTCCTTTAAAGGGGTCTGAAATGAAATCTGTTTGAAATTGAGCTTGGCTTCTTCTGTTTCACTGAATCACTGAATCAGCTTTTCTGTCTCTAGGACCAGCCACAGTTGAAGCATGAGTTCCCACCAGCAGAAGCAGCCCTGCACTGTACCCCCACAGCTGCAGCAGCAGCAGGTGAAACAGCCTTGCCAGCCTCCACCCCAGGAGCCATGTGTGCCCAAAACCAAGGAGCCCTGTGAGACCAAGGATCCTGAGCCTTGCCACCCCAAGGTTCCTGAGCCCTGCCACCCAAAGGCTCCTGAGCCCTGCCACCCCAAGGTTCCTGAGCCTTGCCACCCAAAGGCTCCTGAGCCCTGCCACCCGAAGGCTCCTGAGCCCTGCCATCCTAAAGTTCCGGAGCCCTGCCACCCCAAGGTTCCTGAGCCCTGCCCCTCAACGGTCACTCCAGTGCTATGTCAGCAGAAGACAAAGCAGAAGTAACATGGTCCACAGCCACGCCCTTGAAGAGCTGATGATCAGATGCTGAACCCCTTTTCCCATTCTGCTTATGAGTCCAGCTGGCATACTGAGACCCTGAGTCATAACCCCTCACTCTTTACACCCCTAAAAAGATGTCCCCCACACTCACTCTGGAGGGTTCTTGAGTCTCTAGATGAGCTATCCTTCCTGTGGCTCAGGGTTCATCTGAAGAGGGATTTGGGGTAGGATCAAGTGAATCTTCCTTGTTTTTCCTCCATTAAATCACTGTTAATTCACACCTGGCTGTTAGTATCATTGACTGAGTCAACCTTCATTTCTTACTCACTGTGAAGCAGGAACTAGCACAGTAAAAGCTGGTCATGAGGTATGGCGTCAGAAGGTGCCTGATCTGGCACTGAGGACATGTGTGTATGTGTGTGTGACTGTTGCACATACAGGACACCCCTGGTCTGCCAGTGGGAGAGTGCCCACGACCACTCAGAGTCTGTTGCTTTGAGCAGCTATACCTACAGCAGGGCTTTCTTCCTTCATCTGAGTGAGTCACACCTGAGAGTGCATGGTGCCTGCTTCAAGCCTCTGACTCTGAATCCTTGCCCCAGATTGTCCTTATTCTATTCAGTTAGTTCCTTTAAAAATTATTCCAAAGAAATTGTGCTTGTACATATTCCAACCTGAGTATTTGTTCTTCATTCATCTTCCCTTTTTGATGTCTCCAACATGTGGAGCTGAACATTAAAACACGTACTCACATTCTCAAACACACATCTACCCATGCACTCACACTCAGAAACAGACTTCTATGCAGTGGCATTGATACCTACATGCACATTCCCATACACTTAGCTTTCCAAAATCACATGACACACACATGTACTTTGACTTTATCATGTTAGTCAGTCTTCTTTCATTGAGTGCCCACTGCAAAGACACTTGATGCTATAGCCCAGAGAGTGGAATCCACAGTGCCTGCCCTAAGAGAACCCTAAGAGAGATGATCCCCACCTCTTCCCATACAAACACACACGAAAGTACACACAGCCTTCTCCACACCCACCTCCACCTCTCTAAGGTAAACAAGGCAAATATATCAAATGAAAAAGAAAAAAGTTCAAGTAGGTTTCAGTAGAGGAAATATTAACACAGATGAGACCAAAAAAAATAAGCGTAAAGTTGAAGACAAACAGATCCTTATGCTATATAAAATGTTAGGGTAAAGATTTAAAGAACACTTAGTCCAGCCCATTCATTTTCCAGATCAACAGATGAGTATCCAATACCCAAAGTCCCAATCTTCACACTTGGTCTCTGGCTTGCCCCTGCACCCCTGTCTTCTTGCTTACCCTAGTGACCAGCAGGCTTCAGATGCTCTGCTGATCAGCTGAGGAATATCAGAGAACTGCCTCTAGAGGTCAAGAGGGATTTTCAGAAGGCCTGAGTAGTTGCTGGGAGTAAACTCCACTTCTTGACAAGATGACTGGTGCATAATACTCTGTATAAGTCAGCGTGCATTGCTATAGCACAAAAAACAACACAAACAAACTTAAGAGAGAAGAGGCTTATTGGGAGCTCACAGTTAGAGAATCATTTCATAGTGGCAGCAGGACAGGCATGGCAGTGGGAGCAGCAGGGCCTATGTCAGATGCCTTCACTACATGGTGGACCAGGAAGACAGAGAGACCTCAGCTGAGGGTCTGGAGTAAAAACCTCCAAAGGCCAACCCCCAGAAAGCTACTTCCCTACAGCAAGAATCCCTCCATCAATGTTTCCTAACCTTCCAGGGCAGCGCCGCCACCTGGGGACCAAGTGTTAAAACATATTACCTTCAGGGGACACTTTATATTCAAACCATGGCAATACCAAAACAATGTGAGGCAGGACACAGGCAGCTCCTGTGTGAGGCACAAGTATTCCAATCAAATTTGGAAAGACATCAGAGATACTTGGAAACCAAAAGACAAAAACTCTCCAACAAGGTGTTGCAAGTTGATGAGTAGTCATCACACAGGTAGGAGAGAATGGCATCACTTGGGTCTGTAAGGTAACCACATGGTGAGGTGACTTCAAATTGTGGCTCATTGGCATGGTGGAAAAAGTCACTCACATCTCTAGGAGTATTAAAGGGACAGGTCCTGAGTGGGAACATTTGTTAATGATACACACCTATTATGGTTGGAAAGTCAAGGGACCACCTTGGGAGTTTAGCAAAATTAATCCAAATCCTTAAACATCTGCACACCCCCTGAATTTCACCAGGAAATATTCATTCCTATGTACAAGCATTTGGTAATTAGGGTGATCATTTCTGTTGGGGTTCAGCTGCTGCCTGGCAAGATCTTAGAGCCTTGCCTCAACACTAGGTGAAATCCCAGGACTCTTGGGGTTAGGGTGAGAACTGGCCAGTGGCACCAAAGAAGGGCTTCAGTAGCCTTCTTGTTATAAATATAGAACAAGGGTTTTATTCAGCTGTTCCTGCAAGGGAAAAGAAGAATGAGCCAAAGGATGTTATTGGTGCCAATGATCCACACTAGCCTTGACTCTTGCAGCTCACCTTCTCTACTCTCCTCCTCCCCTGGTGGTGGGAAGAATTGGAGAGTGCTTCATGTCTTGCTTGAAGTCTTCACTTTTACAGAGGCTCTGGTCTTGACATGGAGTCTTGCTTGAAGGTCTTGTTGATTGAAGGTCTTAAGTCTCAGATGGTCCAAGGTGATGAGGTCTGGATAATAGGTGGAGACAAGAGGGTCCTGGGGGTGGTCAGTGGCCTGCTTATATACACTCCAGGAGAGGGGTGGACTGGGAGTGGCCAATCACAGCAGGGTAACTGTCACTAACTGCCATGCAAATAAAGGCTTGCAGTTGTACACTTTTGGTAGGTGGACAAGGGGTGGGCTGATCCAATCATGAGAGTCCTTTTACTGACCAATCATGGGGCTCTGGGTGACCAATCAGAGTGGAGGTGGTCACTCCAGAGCTGAACTGGTCAGGGGCCATCTTGGGTTACATAATGGGAGGGGTAGGAGTGAAAGACCAGGATGTAGGACAAGGGTCATTTGCTTTAAAGGACAGAGGTCAGTTCTCCAAGCAGACCAGATGGGCTCCTACCTTGATGGTACACTCTAGGATCTCCAACACATTTCAACATTATACATCATATAAAAAGAAAAGATTAGAAGGAAATCATATACATTCCCCAAAGAGAAAATTAATTGAGTAAGTTATTTTCTATTAAGTGCTAAAATATATTGTGATTATATACTAAAAATATGTAATCATATGGAAAAATGCTTGGACAATACCAAGATCATGTAACATATTATACCATGTAACACATAATCACATCTTTGCAACCCCCTCAAAAAACTGGCAGTAAATACAGCAAAACAATGGCTATGTTGAGTAAAAAGCATGATTTAATCTATTCCTTGAATGTTTATATATTTTAAACATTTCCTTTCTCACAAATTGAAAAAATGAAAGCACTCCAAGACATTGATGACCTGGGGGAAAAATGTTTGTCCAGAACCTTCCTGAAGCTCTGCAGCTTCAGGAACATGAAAGGAATGGGGATCCGGGGTTGTAAATCTGTGTTTTGTGGTGTGCCACATAACCCTCCGGTGCAATTCTAAATATTTTCTTTGGAAACTCCCAATTTCTTTCCCTCCACACCACTTATAATGTTCTTGTATGGCCCGCTCACTTTGACATTGCAACCCTGAGGTTACAGGGCATCAGGCAGGGGTAAATCTCCCTACTCTGAGCTCCTCTCTGCCCTCAGCTCGTTTGCAATAAGCAGAATGTCATTCACTGAGCCAACAGTAGAGGGCAGTGACCACATTTGTATGAGGGATTGAAGGCACACAGGGCACAGATTGGTGGACTTCAGGTTCACGATATATTTGCTCACCTCACCTTGTGCAGATAAAGACATGCATACTTGGTTTCTCTTCATAACTACAATTTGATTTCCTCACCATCACATTTCTCTTCCTAGCAGGACCACGAGTCTCCATGTGTGCTGAAGAATAAAGATAGTAGCTGGTTTTGGTGAGAACTGTTCAATAAACCTAGCACTATGGCACACACCTATAATCCCAGCATCTCAGGAGGCTAAGGCAGAGGATAGCAGATTCAAGGACATAGGCAGCCTATGCAACTTAGTGAGACCCTGTCTTTAAAAAATATAGAAAAGGGCTGGGGGTGCACCTCAGTGGTAGAGCGCTTGCCTAGCATGCATGAAGCCCTTGGTTCAAACTTCCAGGACTTCAAAATGAAAACATAAAAAATAAAAAGAATAGTGTATTTAATGGGTAGAAATGCCTCTTCTCTCACTAACTACCACAGTACTTGAATGTGAACTCACTAAGTCAGGCCATCTTCTCCTGAATCTGGAAATATGAATCCTGCTTGTGTTTGGAAGGAAGAAAATACAGATATTGATGATCTTTCAAAGTCTGCCACAATCTGCTCATTTGTCCATCAATTTTATATTTTTCCCCCTTTTTCTCATTCACATGAAATACTTCTTTCTAAAGAAGTCAGCACAAGGGGTTAAATTCTCCTCCTTCTCCTCCTCCTCAATGTCTAGGTCTGGGATCTTCGTGTGGTATGCAGTCTTCTCCATCAGTCTTCATGGACTAGGTCTTCATGGACCAAGAAATTATGACATAGAAAAGACAAACTATCCCTTCCCTGTTGTCAGTGCAGTAGGCCACAGTGAAACAAGGTAAGGCAACATCAATAAAACTTTCCATTCAGACAGATGAAGAGTGGGAGCCAACCTCACAGTGAATCTGAAATCTCACCTGCCGTGTATCATGAACTGACCATCCTTTTGGTTTTGCTCCCTGGAAGGCACTACATGGTCCTCTATTCCTTGTGTCTATGTCCTGGCATTCTTCTGTGCTCATTAACCTCCACGGCCATGCTTATAAACACTTGAGGATCTTAAAACAACCTTCACACGGGATGGACTTCTACAAAAACTTGCGAGATTTTACTGTAGTTTCTTATTCTGCTCTATGCTGTCTGTTAGGTAGAGGCTGTGGGTGAGGACATCCGGTCTTTTCAAATAATTTTCTAGACCAAAAAGAGTTCCATGAGGATGAGATTGAAAGGACTTGGTGTCTCAAAGAGGCAAGAATGCAGCTTTGTTGTGGACACTATAGCACATGTTGGGGAGCTGTGTTTCCCAAACTTCAATATCTCTATTTTTACACTCTATTAATGTACTAATGTAGCCAATAAGGGATATATGGAGTAAAATGGGTAAGGGTAGCCCTAAAAGGGTACATGAGGGAGTCTTGAATTCATGATAAAGTCATGACCTTTGATGATGGTAATTTTTACACAATGCTCAATGCTACATATGTGATAACATTTCACAGACCTACACCACACACACACACACACACACACACACACACACACACACACACACTCTAATGAGTGCATACACAACATGTAAAATCTGAACAAGTGCTTTGGATTATACTAATGGTCAATTTCCTGGTTTTGATATTGTAGTAAGTAATGCGAGATGTTAACATTTGAGTAGGTAGGATGAAGATGTGCATTTCTTTGTACATTATTATGAATCTTTCATTACTTTAAAATTAAAAGTCAAAGAAAATACATAAAGAAGTAGACAGAATTCAGAAACTGATATGAAAATCTAATCAAACATCAATGAGATCCATAAAAGTGGAAAAAATAAAATCAACTGCAAAGCATTAAAGGAGATGTTACATGTGAAATTGATATAAAACTTCAAAATAAGTCTTCAAAAATAACTTTAAAATTCATTGACCTGGGCTGAGGATACAGCAGTGGTTGACCACTTGGAAAAAGCATGTATGAGGCCCTGGGTTCAACCTCTCAGTACCACACACACACACACAAAAGAAATCATTGACCTATTTTACATTTTGGTCTACCATGTATGGGTGATTTTATAGCATCACAATTTGGTCCTTCTGAAAATATTGGCTCACTAAGTTATGCAGATCTATAAATCACATTCATTAACATCAGCTCCACCAATCTCACGGGAAAAATAATTCAGTATTGGAAAGCTGTGAAGCTTGCATGTAGTAAAACTATAAAAACAGGACAAACATTTCAAAATTGTAATTTTTGCCTAAAAGTTTACATTTTATCATTGGCAACAAATGCTACATTAGTTTTCCATTGTTGTGTAACTAATTACTGCCACAAGCTTAGTATCTTAAAACAACACATATTTATTATCTCATAGATTCATGAGTTCAGGAAAAGGATATGGCAAGCCACTCCCAAAGCAATCCTGAAAGAGTTAGCCATTGAAAACCCCATGAGGGTCTCTATGAGTCAGACACAATTCAATGGCACATAATAACAAGTTTCTTAGGTCAAGGGTTCAGAGTTCCACAAGTTTGCAATCAATGTGTGTGTGGGCTTCATTCTTCATCTGCTTTCAGCTCATTCAGCTTGTTGGACAAGTTCATTCCCTTGTGTCCCAATGATGGAGAGCTCCAGCTTTTTGTTCTCGTCTATTGAAGTCCTCCTTAAGTCCTTGTGGACTGAGGTTTAGCTGAGTTGGTAGATTACCTGCTCTGCAGTCCCTGAGGACCTAGGTTCCATCCCCAGCACTGTAAAAATGGGAGAAGGACCTGGCAATCCACTTCCAAAGCAATTCTGAAACAATCAGGCAATGAAAACACTATTAGGGACACTATGAGTCAGACCTTACTTGAAGGTGCCTAACAACAACAATAGATCCTCATGGACTGTAGCTCCCCTCTGCTAAACTGGAATCTCACATACAGTGTAACATAATCACCAATAGGTTGGCCCATCTCTTTGTTATATAGCCAGTGGTTAGAAAGTCACAGGTCCCATTCACATTCAAGGGGAGATGGCTACATAAAAGCATAAATGCCAGGAAAGGGACCATTCAGGTCACCTTAATCTCTGACTTCCACAAATAATTATTTTCCTTTATGTGAGGAAAAGTCTGCTAAATATGCAAGTCTGAGTAAACACAGTTTTCCTGTCAGTTACTCTTTTCAGTAAAAATTATGCTTTTTGAAAAACAGTTCAAATTAAAATTCATTGGCACAGGTGCTTGTTCTTGAGACAAACATCACACTTTGAAATGCAGCAGAAATGCTGTGTATGTATTTCCCATTCTGTCCCATAAAATTTCAAAACAGGCATGAATAAAGGGTGACATTTTAAAAAATAACTTTTACTCTGTCATCAAGGACTTACCCTTTTTAATTAACAAGTAATAATTGTATACATTTATGGGGTACAGTATGATATTTCAAGTACAATATGTACTTATTGAGTTAGGGTAATTAGCATTTCCATTGCCTTCTTGTTTCTTGATGTTAGCTAGAACTGGCATTAACTGCAAGTGAGAGATAGAGAAAAATACAATAACTCCCAGAAAATTCTCACAGGAAGACTGGCCCAGGCGAATGGACTGAACTGGAGATAGGGAGGGCATGTCTTTGATCTCCAACACTGTTGTTCTGAGATCAAATGCTTTGTTGAAGCTGCCTTGCCTATTTAAAGATATGATCCTCTCTGAAAATATCAGATTTCTGCATTTTGGAAAAGACAGATTAATAATTAATTTTTAATATCTGTGAGGATAGGGAATGAGATGAATAAGTTAACTATTTTTTCATTTGATCTTATTTGTCAAACCTTCAGTAACCATACAGTCTTTCTTTCCATCTACCCCTTCTCCAGAGTGCAACGGCCATGGCAAGATAATTTTGCTGAAGATAGTAATTTGTGAGGTTTTAACTTGTGATTTGAGTCCTCTTATCTCAAGACTTTATACAATTCTTTGCTTCAAGTACCAATTTTTCTGGGCCCCAAAATGAAATTGCCTTAATTTTGCAGATTTAGGCACATTGAAAAGTGGTTCTCAAGGCTAGTATCAGTCTGTCTTTTTATTTTGCTTATATTGCACAGATGGTTCAACATAAACAGGGAAAGAGAAGTAAAATTCCTAGAATCCTAGCAAGAACCAAGGCAGTGGCACCAAATTATACTGATAAATGATAGAGGACGTTGTTTCATCTGCATCTGATTATAAATGCTATAGAGCAAGCAGTGTGGGAAGTATTCACATGACTGATAGAATCCTCTTTGTTATCACATGCTGAGCAATATGTACTCACTTCTGAACTATGGGATGGTGATTGACATATCACCTTTTGAAGGCTATTCATCATTGTGGGGCAGCAACTTGCTGGTAAGCAGAAACCTGCTCAGTAGTGACAGCTAGTTTAGCTAGGAAGACTATGTAGCAAGATGCTGATGGTAACAGAGTTAGTGATCTTAGAATCCCAGAACATGCTGGAGTCTGAACTTAGCCCTGTAAGACCCAGACACTGAGACTACCAGTGCACCTTGTCTCCCTCACATCCCAATGTTAAGTTGCACTACTTTTACCAGGCTGATTCTAGGCCTTCAAATGAACCACACACACACACACACACACACACACACACACACACACACACACACACACACAAAAAAAAAAATCAAAATCAGAAATCATGTGTAGGGGAGAGTAAAAAATACCCAACCACAGTGTCCACACCAGAGTTCCAGGTGCTCAGCCATGAGAAAGATTCCATCTTACCCTGTTGTTCTTCCGTAGTTCAGATCCCAGATATCTACATTTACATTTAAATAGTCACATATGGCTAGTGGCTACTCTGTTGGGTAGACCAGTCCCACAGTCTCCAAAGACAAGCCTCATAGCAATTCAAATTTCTTGTAGTGAACCTTCAGCTGACTCCTCTGAACTTGGACTGGGCACTTATTTCCATCACTGGGCAATTATGTTTCCCTTTTTACATCCCAAATGGAGCATATGCTTCATAACATTCCCTGCCTTGGATTCTCCCAAATCAGAGTTTTGAGACAAAGTCTTATGTGCTCATACTTTCTTTGGGAAAACAGACATAGGGAGGAGGAATATAGGATAAAGGGGGAATGAAACCAAGTGAAAGGAAAAATCAGTAAGCTATAAGGAATATGTTACTAAGAAGGCAGTCTCCAAGGACAACTGGAACTTGATCCCCAGAATCTTCTAAGAACACAAAAATGGTGTCACAGAAGGATTATCCTTAAGAATGAAAGAAGGAAGCATTATCTATCAACTCATGTTCTCCTCTGGCAAAGTGTGGCCACTGGCCATTAATGATATACAGCTTCAAGCTTTCATATCCTCAAGTGAATTGCAGATGCTGACAGATAGCTCACATGGTGGCATCAGCAAACATTGGGTCAGGAAAAGAAAGGCAGAGTTGTAGGCAATGTGGAATGATCCATATTGTCAAGATGGACAAAAGAACAAGATCCAAAAAATTTGGAGAGTGCCAAAGAGGTACACAGCACCATCCAACAACAGGCCCCTATTAAATCCCAGAATAATGAAGTTGCAAGAAAATTAGATGCCAGTCCCCAGGTGAGAAGAGAAGACAGTGAGTAGGAAAGACCTATGTACCTGGCAATATGAGGCCTACCCATAGAAGCCATTAGATTCACTCTCTCTCACATACTCAACACTTCCAAAGAAAAAAAAGCAAAGCTTCTTGGAAGGGCAGAAAGAGCCTTAACACTCAGCCACTGAATGTGCCTGACCAAATGCAGAGGAATGACAGTGTTGGGGTAAAGTTAGAAGTTCAACACATTGATGGAAGAAACATTGTTCAATACATTGTTGGAGTGAATGGGGCATCATATAGGGAATGTCAGGAGAGATCTCACCTAGGGAAGAAACACAGGAAATGAGAAACAAATTTCTTCTAGAATCAAGGTCCAGAATCAAGGGTGAGCATGAGAGAGACCCACTATCTAAGCTGAAGATCAAGTCAGCCAGGGCCATAGTGAGGTACCTATTGCCATCCACAAGAGGTTCCAGGAAATACTCAGGGCAATGCAGTATGATGAAGAGCAGAGAAGCAGGAGGCAGTGTCCTCTGGAAGTAAGAATAGAGTGGAAAAGCAGGGTCTGGGCAGAGCCCCTAAGACTGGGGCTGCTAAAATGTGGTTTTGGGGAGGAGAACAACCTGGACCCAACCACAAAGGAAAGAGAGCTAAGGTGATATGAGAGACTAGAGCATAGGCATGGTAGTGGTCCTGGTACTATGTCAGAGGGAAGTGGCTGGTCAGATACTAGCATGGAGGGAAGGACATGGGTAGGAAAGGCAGTGGAAGCAGCCACACCTTCTCAGATCATTCTAGAAACCTGTCATAAGAGAGTGAATCATTTCCGAGAATCTACCCTAGGAGTTAGTGCTCTTTCTTTCTTCCTTCCTTCCTTCTTTCCTTCTCCATCTCCTTTGCTCCTCTTTTCCTCCTCCCCCTCCTCCTCTTCTTTCCCCTTCTCACTCTCATTTCCCTCTCTCCCTCCCCTCCATGAACCTATGGTTTCATTCAGAAAAATGTTAATTCATTGACTGCACTTTTAGAGTAGTCAGGCAGGATGAAGAACAACTATCAGCTTCAGGAAATAACTGAAAGTTGCTGATGGCGGTGGCTGACTCTGGGGAATCAGGTATATGGGAGGTAACACAGTGGCAGACCAATGGGAAGGGAGGAACTATCCACCTGCCTGACTTTTGAGAATGTTTGAATTTCCTAAAGGCCACACCTAGAAAGATGTCTATCTATGTTTTATTGATTATGTAAAGGCATTTGACTGTGTGGATCATAACAAATTATGGATGACACTATGAAGAATGGGAATACTAGAGCACTTTACTCACGAGGAATCTGTACATGGATCAAGAGGCAGTTGTTTAGAAAGAATAAGGAAACACTTCCTGGTTTAAAGTCAAGAAAGGTGTGTGTCAGAGCTATATCCTTTCACCATACCTCTTCAATCTCTATGCTAAGCAAATAATTCAAGAAGCTGGACTTTATAAAGAAGAAAATGGCATTATGATTGGAGGAAGACTCATTAACAACCTGTTAAGCAGATGACACAACTCTCCTTGCTGAAAGTGAAAATAATTTGAAACATTTACTGATGAAGATCAAAGAACACAGCCTTCAGTATGGATTGCATCTCAACATCAAGAAAACAAAAATCCTTACAACTGGGTCAGTATGCAATTTCAAACAAAGAAAAGATTGAGGTTGTCCAAGATTTTGCTTTACTTGGCTCTACAGTCAACACCCATGGAACCAGCAGTTGAGAAATCAAATGACACATTGCATTGGGAAAAACTATTGCAAAAGAACTTTATAAAGTGTTGAAATGTAATGATGTCACACTGAAGACAAAGGTGCACCTGACATGTGCCATGATATTTTCAGTTGCATCATATGCTTGTGAAAGCTGGACATTGAATAAGGGAGACAGGAGAGGAATTGATGCTTTTGAATTATGATGCTGGAGACACATATTGAATATACCATCGACTGCCAAAAGAACCAACAGACCCATTCCAGAAGGACAACCGCAGTGCTCCTTGGAAGCAAAGGATGGCTAAACTGTATCTTACATATTTTGGACATGTAGTCAGGAGGGACCAATCTGTGGAGAAGGACATTATGTTTGGGAGAGTGGAGTGTCAATGAGAAAAAGGAAGACCCTCCACTAAGTGGATTGACACAGTGTCTGCAACAATGGATTTAAACACAAAAAAGATGGTATGCCTGGCACAGAGATGGGGAGTGTGTATATAGGGTTGCTATGAGTCACATCTGACTCAACAGCACCTAACAACAATAAGATGACTAGTAAGAGATTGTATGTTGAGGGCAACTCTGGATTAGTGGCCTCATGTTCATCCTACTGTGTTCAGAGCAGATGGCTAGTGTATGAACTCAGAGAACCACATCTCTCTGGTTCCTGTGTCATCCCGCAGAAGACAGACACCATCAGAGACAAGGTCTTCAGGACTATGTCATCATGTCAGAAATAGCCAGTCAATCCTGACTATCCATGCCAATGACATCCACTGTCTCTGATCTACAATGCCATCTTAAGGCCTCCAGAATGAAGATAGCTCATTTCCAAATGACACATTTTCCCTTTCATTTCATTTCCCAGGAATGGATCAACTGAGCTATTGAAAATCAGATAATTCATCCATTCTGCAACATCACCATGGCCTCCAGAAAAATTAGAAATGCCTATCACGATCCTCACATTCACTTCAAAGAGACTAAACAAGACTAACCCAGCCTAAAGGGCCTTGGTCAAGAAGCGTGATTTTCTGGTCCTAGAAGTGCAAGAACTTCCTGTTGTTTTAATCCATTACTACCAAGAAGCCTACTGCCCACAGTAACCACATCACAAAGGGTAGACACTGAGGACAGGCCCAAGTGACTTTACTGTCCAACAGTAAGTAATAATAATTACAATAATAGTAATAATAATAATAATAATAATAATAATAATAATAATAATAATAAGCCAGAGATTTTCATCACAAAAGCTGGAATGAAGGAAGAGCTGTCAAAAGGAAAATCCCTCTTTATTGGGGATTTTTTAAATGCACCCCATAACTGGGGTCCCTCATACTAGCCTGAGGGACTGACCTCTAGGTGACCCCAGGGCCACATTCCACTCACTCACTCCTGCCCCTCCCATCGAGTGAGCAAAGATGGCCCCTGACCAGCCTGATCCAGCCTCAACCACCTCAACTCTGATTGGCTATCCCTAGCACCCCAGTTAAATAACTGCCCCTATCTGGCAGGTATGACAGTTCACCTGCTGTACCTGTCAGGAATGTGCCCTGATTGGCTATCCTCAGTACACACCTCCCTCTGGAAGCCTACATAAGCAGGCTCCTGCACCCCACTTGACCCACCACCATTCACCGTCCTTCACCTGCTGTCCGGACCCCATCACCTCAATCCAGCGCTCCCCAATCCAGTGGAAGACCAGGAGCCCCAAAGCACCAAAGGCTACAAGCAAGGCAGAAAGAGCCTCCCAATTCCTCCCATCCTTGGGAAGGAGGGGGGCAGAGAAGGCAAGCTGTGAGAGTCAAGACCACTGGACCTCCAGACCGGTGGAACACCAACTTCTTATAGCTATGCCCTTAAGGCTGAGCTGTACCACCAGTGAGCCTGCAGGCTTAGAGCTAGCACTTGATAGGGGCTGCTTGCTGGTTGCACTCCACTTGGGGAGTAACCCAATAAACTTTCCCTTTCCTGTTTCCTGCAGAAGGTCTCCCGAGGTCCTTCTTTGGTGCCTCCAGCCATCACACCAACCCAGTCCAGTGGGTCCCCGATACCACTCAGTGTCAGGGCAAGGCTCTGACCTCTGCTGGGCCTGAACCAAACCCTGACACCACTTCCTTAAGGCAGGACTCACTTTCTGCATAAAATGCCAGCTGACCAGATACTCCACTTCAGACCTGAGAGTCTAAAGAGCTCAAACTTCCCTGAAGCACACCAGGTGAGTCTCTTCACTTGGAACTCCTTAATATTATCCCCTTAGTATTTTGTATTAATGTAGATCTCCTTGCCATGCTAAGGATATACTTATTTTAATGGAACAAAAGCTTTTGTTTGGGGTAACTTTATAAATTTTTTCACTTCTCATTCACACAAGAGCTATGGAAATTTGGGATCAGAAAAGGGAAGCAATTTTTATAAAAAAAATTGTTAACAGTAGGATATGCCTACTTCAAGAGCATTCCTAGTGAGTGACATTTTAACTCCTCTTGTAATATTGGCAATTTGAATATTTTTTAAAAGTTTTCCTTTATTCCATGAATGTTTGACTCATTAGAAAACATGTCCATGGGCATAATATGCTAAAATTCAGTATAGAAAGTGATTAGTAGAAAAAGGGGAAGCAGGTAACCTACTATGCAAAATGAGGAAGGTTCCTTATAATCTGAGATAGGTACTGGAGAGGAGAGCCATGATGGAGGAGCATGTGTGGACAAGCAGGGATGCAGCATGAAGCCTTCCAGAAAGCATGCGTGAGGGGAGAGCGTGAACAGAAGCTCAGAGGGGGATCATCTGGAGTCAGGGTTTATAGAGGACTTTCCTATGATAGCTTAGGTATTCTATGTGATGGACATGAGCGGATAGCTCTAGACATTTTGCCTCATCATCCAACCAAACTATTGAAAACTGGAGCCTCACTTCAATCCTAGGAGCCTGCTATTGCATTGGGTTGTGTTTTTGTGTTTTACATAGGTTTTTAGATGTGCCCCCTAGAGAGGAAGAAAAGACAAGATTTGCACTCACATGGCACTAGACAAATCACCTTTACCTTTTGCCTTCAAAGTGTGCAGAGATCATCAAAGTATCCTATGATCTCAAATTCAAGGAAACACAAAGAAAGGAAAGGAAGTATCTCACTTCTGAACAACATTCAGTGAAAGATATTTGCTATTAAATGGGCTTCTTCCTTTTTTCTCCAAGCTATTAAGTCATCTTTTCTGTCTCTAGGTTCTGTATATTTTGAAGCATGAGTTCCTACCAACATAAGCAGCCTTCTGTCCCACCCCCTCAACCTCAAGAACAGCAGGCAAAACAACCCTGCCAATCTCTACCCCAAGGATCTTTTGTCTCTGTGACCATGGAGTCATGCCACACAAGTGGTCTATAGCCTGGAAACACCAAGATTCCAGAGTCAGGCCACATCAAGGTCACTGAGCCAGGCTACACCATGGTCCCTGGGCTATGCAATACCAGCATCCCTGCACGAAGCTATACCATAGTGCCTGGACCATGAAATACCAATTTCTCTGCACCTAGCTATACTAATGTTCCTGAGCCAAGCTGTACCAAGATCTCTGAACAGGGTTACTCTAAGGTACTAGAGCCATACCAATCCAAGAATCCTGAGGTGTATTCCTCAATAGTCACTCTGGGCCCAACTCAGCAGAAAACCAATCAGAAGTAATACAGTCCACAGTCAACCCTTTGAGGAGCTGACCACCAGCTGATGAACACATTCTTCCTATTTGCATCAGTGTCTTAATTGTCTGGAGACGTTGGAATCAATATGATCTCACTTTGAATCATAATTGTGATTTGTATCCTAAAAATAATGTGCTATGAAGTCTTTCCATACATACACTTGAGGAGTCCTCTGAGCCTCTGAGTTAAGCAGAAGGTTTTAGTGCCTTTGCTGATCTTCCATTGCTCAGAAATCAACTGAAGAAGGATTATGGATGGGAAGAAATGCATGATCCATGCTCTGCCCCATTAAATACTTTTATTTGCACTCTTGGCTCTTTGTGTCATTGGCTGAACCTTCCCCCTTCCTTGGTTTCCCTGTTAAGACCTGTAAATGGAGAGGGGCTGGTAGAGATGTTATTTATTTACTCCTGTCACTGTGTACTTCTATGAGTCTGTGGGGACACATTTAGGGGGAATTTCTGAGAAGCAATGGGGTATTTTGTAATGTTACCTGGAGTTCCTACTGGTAGAAGCAGTTCTTTGTACCACCCTTCAACCTAAGCAGCAGCAGGGAAACTACATTGGCAGCCTCCATCCCAAGGATCACTTTTCCCTACGACCCCAGAGCCATGCCACCTAAGTGTTCCACAACCAAGATTGCAGAGCCATGCCACACCAAAGTCCCTGTTACTTTGGGATGACACAATTAAAACAATGCTCTCCTCTTCCCGTGGATTGATTTACACCTGAGTTCCATGGTCCCCATGCCAACCTGCCTCTGATCCTCCGTATCCTGCCAATAGGTTCCTGTCTATTCCAAGAAAAGCTGACTGAAATTATATGCATTGAAGCCAGATAGTCTATTGTCCTTCATTCACTTTACCTCCCAGTTAGTCCAAAATATACAAATACCCACACACTGACAAGCAGCCATATTCTTCCTAAACAGCCACACATCTCAAAATCACCCACAAAACCTCCATTTTCACTAGAACAGATGATATTGTCTTTTGCTAAGAGGTTACTATGTGTACAGAGGCCTAAAACTATACCAGGAAGAGGGTAAAGGGGACACACTGTGTGCAAAATATCCCCTTGTAGGATTTGTAGTCCTCTCTAGGAGAAATGGTATTTATATTGTTTTCACCCAAAAAGTACACAACTACACACACACACACACACACACACATACACACACACACACACACACACTCCCAAATAGTTTCTCTCCAAAAATACCCCTCATAAACCTATCTACCAAATAATTGAAATGCAGGTTCATTATAAACAGCAATTAAAGGGAGGAGGAATACTTGATCCAACTTAGCCAAATCACCAGCCTTGAATTTACAAAATGTCAGGGGTGAACAGAGATTTAGGGAGATTTTCAAGCACAAACTCTCTAAAATCCTTAGATCACCTTACATTCAGGGCCATGACACAAAAGAGAAAAAGGAGGCCAAGATTCTACAATCCCCTTGAAGGGCATGCTCCCAAAGACCCAAGGACTTCCTACCAAGTCCTACCTCCATAATGATCCACCACCTCCCAAGAGCCCCACCCTGGGCCAAGAATTTAATACATGGGTCTTTGGGGGATATTCAAGATCCAAACTATTAGCCATACTGATGATAAAGTTTAACTGATAATTAGGCACAGTATGCGATTAGCCACAATAACTTACAAATTTTAGCCACCTCAGCATGCAATTTTCCTTCTTTCCTCACTATATAAAGAACTTCCACACTTTTACTTAAAGGAAGCACTTCACAGCTTCTCTTTGGTGTGTCTGAATTGTCAGCCCCAGAACTCTTGCACTTTGGGACCATAATGTTGTAAAATAAGGGTTACCTGAACACAAGCACTGCAATACTCCAAAGTTATCCAATCACCAAAACGACTGCTAAGTGACAAACAAATGGGTACTGTATACAGCATGGATATGATGGCAAAAGGATGATTCACATGCTGGGCAGGATGGAATGGGAAGACATGAGATTTCATCACTCTACACAGAATAAAGTATAAATTAAAGCATATGATTTTCAGATTCTGGTTCACTCTGCATAATTAAAACCATAGAACACAAAACCACAGATAATCTTTTCTCTATGGAGCTGCAGATCTCAAAAGTAGGAAGATTTGAAGATTAAAATAACATTGGATCCCTTAGTATTCCTTACTGTGAGCTAATTGCTTCTGTAGACTGAATGTCTCAAGTAGTGTTCATGGAGATATATGCTCCAGTATCCCCTGTGGATGGGAGATGGACCCGGCAACCCACTCCCAAAAATCAATCTGCTGTTGAAAACCCTATGAACAGCAGAGAAAGACTGACAATAGTGTTTCCCCTGTTGTATGTAGGGTCACTATGAGTCAGATACCAACTCGACGGCACCTAACAACAACAACATCCCCTATGGAAAGCCAATGCCAAGGAACCCTCAGCCTCTAGGTTAGTTATAAAAGACAGAAATCCTCTTGTGCCAGCTTACCCTCATCCTTTCATCCATTCCTGCCACAAAACAGATTAGTTGGAGAGGGCTAAGATGGCTGCTGAGGTTTTGGGAAATGAGATCAAATGACAACTAGAGAAAATGCAATTTAGCATGCTTTCTTATACTGGTCCTGTATAAATTAAGAATCAGTTGCTTACATATGTTTTTAATTCAGAAGTCTTATGTTTTCAGAGAGGATTCAGAGACCTCACACACTTTGTGAAAACCACTAAGCCTATTTGATTTTCCTCCTTGATCTCATGGCAGACATCAGGAACTGATCTTTGCCCTCTTTCCGTGGAGACTGCCTGGGACCTTAGATTCAGACCATGGTGCTCTGGACAGCCACTAACCTTTATAGAAATGGCATGTGAAAGGAATCCTTTGCCTTCTCAGATATCATCTAACCCCTGTGCATATCTGCCACCCCATCCACAAATGAGAAAGTAAAAGCTGAAACAAATCGGTCAGCTCAAGGACCAACTGGATGATTTGGCACATGGACTACATGTAATTAATACTGCTACTAAAGTCTCTCTTAACTGTAAATAATATTAATATTCATTGGGAGAAGAGCCTGGCAATCCACTCCCAAGGCAATTCCGAAATAGTCAGCCATTGAAAACCCTATGAGGGTTGCTATGAGTCAGATACCGACACGACAGCACCTAACAACAACAACAACAAGTTTTCTAAAGTGACTCTTCTAGTCTGATGCATTCAGTTAAGGCTTTGGGTTCCAAATTCTTAATACATATACATTCTAGAGGCTTCAAGATGGCCCTATATTTTTAGTGTTTATTTCTCCTGATATTCTGGGCCATTTAACCAGCTTTTCATATAAGTCTTCCATGGGTCCTGCTACCAGAACACTGACCATTTGGATCTCATTGTCTATTTGGCCTGGAGCTGCATGAATGGGCTCTAGAAATTAAGGTTCACTTTGTTTGTAATATCATCCAGGCAAAATTCAGAGTTGCCATGTGATTTAGACCATTTACTGAAAGTAACAGCATCTTTTTGGCCCAAGTACCTATAGCTTTTACTTATCCTGAGCCATTTGGTTCATATCTTGAATGTCTCTGTTCAATGACACTTGTCAAGTGTTCTTTTCTTCCTGCTTTGGTGGGGATGAGGATGTCTGATCTCAGTATCTCATTGTGTTCATTGTTCTGGCCTTAGATCCTATTTGTTAACATAAATGAAACCATAAAATTCTCTAATTATACTTAAAGATAATTTCATAATTTTGACAGATGCACATCTAGCACTATAAACAGAAGCAACACAATGACCACAATGAAATCCATATATATTGAGTGCCTGGTTTTTGGTGGACACACCAAAATGGTTCACTCCATTAAGTTCAAAGACTATCCTCAATTGTCCCAAGTTTTGCACTCCAACACAACTCATGGCACCTTGTAGGCAGAACATGACAGCTTTTGCAGTGACACTGCATGTTACTAGTCCAATTCCATGGAGTTATTTCATCTACATCTGATTTATAAACTCTACAGGGTAAGCAATAAGGAAGGCATTCAAGTAATTGATATGACATACTCAATTTTTGTATAGTGTTCATTTTCCACTATTCTCTGAATCACGGAATCTGGAACAGATATAACATCTCATGAAGGCTGTGCTTCCATTATTGTGGGACCACAATTTGATGATAAGCAGAATCCCACTGAGTTATTTTTTCCAGGTTAGCTAAGACGCAGTGTAGGATGCTGCTGCTGCTGAAGATCATGATCTTAGGGCCCACAGAAAGCTTCCAGGGCCCCACAGAGAAGGTCCAGCCCTTGAGACAGCATCATACTTGTGGTGTCTCTTGCCTAACCCCAGATCCCAATACCTTTTGTGATCTCTGACCCCTCTGACATTAGATTATATTTCTTCAAAGTCCATTCCAGTGTTTAAACCTCTAAGAAAAAAAAACAAATAAACCAGAAACTGAAACAGTATGTAAAGGATGCATAAACACACAACCATGAAGTCTATATGAGAACTTCAAGTATTAAACAGTGGGCAAGTTTTTGACCTTCTATTCTGATCTGCAGTCTGAACCCCACATGCACAAATTCAAATTTAAGTATCTACCTATGACTAGCCAATATTTATGTAATAAAGGATTAACTCAGTAGGCTCAGTAGGCTTGGAATGCTGAAAACCCAGCCATTCCAAAGACAGATTGGTCCTTGACTATATTTTGACAGATGACCTCTGAGTCTTTGGAATAACCTGCCTGGTAGCAGTATCTTTGTATACCTGAAATCTTGAGCCAAACCAAATAGATTATGTTTACAGTGTGATTTATGGTGAATGCTTGTTTTTGTTTACCATGCTGTATCAGTTTTATTCTGGAGGATTGGAAGCCTGAGTAGCTAAGGACAGCCACATGGATGTTTCATGATGTTTGAATGATCCTAAATCATGGACATCAAGGTTCAGGTGAGCTTTCTCAGTTGGTCATATGAATAAATGTTACTGCACATGATTGCTACCAATGTGAATTCATTGGAAGAAGATAACTGGAATCTCACACTTGGTTTCCTCTGAAATCCACCCTAAGAACCTTTCTTTTGTGCTTGTAACTTGCATCCTACCACTTTAATAAATTATTACCATGAATATAGCACTATTTGAATCATTGAACTCAAAGATGGTCATGGAAACCCCTGACACAATTTGGATCAGAAATAGAATTCACCAGGCCATCTCACTCTCTGAAACATGGCAGAAAGTTTTATTTGGGGAAAAATAAAGATGACAGAACAAGAATTGGTGAATTTTTGGTCCTACCAAGTCATCATGGTATAAGTCAGCAGCTGAACTACAATTAGTTACTAGAGATTAAAGTTATGAATGGAATTTAGAAGTTTTTATGGCTTGACTGCTTGTGTCCTCACCCAAAGTCACACTTTGAAATCTTAACTACAAGGTGATCGCATTAAGCTATTGGTCCTTTGGGAGGTGATTAGGTTGAGATATTTGAGCATTTATCAGTTGGATCAATGACTTTATAAAAGTCCCCAAGAGAGTTCTTTTTCCTTTATCCTATGAAGGGACACAGCAGGGGAACAGCCATTTATCTACAAAGCAGGAACCAGGTTTTCACCACTGAACATGCCCTTGCCTTCATCCTGTACTTTCCAGCCTCCAGAACTATGAGAAATAGATTTCTGTTTATATATACACTGAGCCTCTGATATTTTGTTATAATAGCCTGAAATGACTAAGACAGAGATGGAATTTACAAATGGCTTTCTAGATACATAAGGGAATGTAAAATCACAAGTTACAAGCTAAATATATATTCTTTTATTACTGTTACCCATAAAAGATACAAGGAAAGTAAAAATGAAAAATGTTTGAGAAGACCCCAGTGTTGCATAAAGCTTAAAATTTGCCCAGTCTGAGTTATAGCCACCAGGTTCAGAACTGCTATAAAGGGAAAAATTATGCCGGGAAAACACCTGACATGTCTGTGGTCCATGATCACTAAGAAAGTAGTTGAGTTGGGGGAAAGGTAAAACCAAGAAACTGCTGAAGCAAGGGGATGCAGTACTAAGGAGTTGATTTATTTTGTCTGTTGATATCATTGGTTTTTTCTTGCATATCTTTGTTGTTGTTGTTAGGTGCCATCGAGTCGTGTCCGACTCATAGCAGCCCTCATAGGGTTTGCAATGGCTGATTGTTTCAGAATTGCCTTGGGAGTGGGTTGCCACGTCCTTCTCCCAGTTTTTGCTGGGAATCCAACTCGGGACCTCGGAGACTGCAGAGCAGCACTCTACCAACTGAGCTAAATCCCAACTCCAAAACTAATTGCTGTAAACCTACAGTTGTTGTTAGGTGCCATCAAGTCAGTATCCGACTCATAGCGACCTTCATAGGGTTTTCAATGGCTGACTGTTTCAGGATTGCCTTGGGAGTGGATTGCTAGGTCCTTCTTCCATTTGTGTGGTGCTGGGAATTGAACTCGGGACCTTAGAGACTGCAGCACAGCGCTCTACCAACTGAGCTAAATCCCAGCCCTTGCATATCTTGTTGTTGTTGTTGTCAGGTGCCGTCGAGTCGGTATCCAACTCATAGCGACCCTCTGTACAACAGGGGAAACATGATTGTCAGTGCTTCTCTGCTGTTCATAGGGTTTTCAATGGCAGATTGATTTTGGGTGATTTTGGGTCCTTCTCCCAAGCCTACAGCTTCTGGTGTTCCCAGGCGGTCTCCCATCCAGGTACTAACCAGGCCCGACCCTGCTTAGCTTCTGAGATCCGACGGGGTCAGATGCCACAGGGCTACAGCTGCAGGCGTTGCATATCTTAGAGATGCTAAAATAATTATAGTAATTTGTAAAAGAATTAATGGCTACAAATCAAATAATTAAGGGAATAATTTCAGCAAGCTGAAAATCTTGAACAGTTATTTAGAAATAGGATGAATAAAATAGACACTGAGGAGGTCAAAATAAACACCTTAATGCAGTACTTTCAGAAATTAGAAGGGAGCCCTGCTTGTTTCCCAACACTGAAAGACCCTAAACAAACCTGCTACATTTGCTGTACTTTGGAGGAACTTTAAAAGGCAGGAGGCAAAAAGGGCAAAGAGAAATCTGGCTTTGAATCCCCTATATTAATGCCTAGCAAATAAATTAGAAGGATTGATGGAGAAGTCAAAGTCCTCTGGTGTAAGTCCTAGCTGAGGACTGTCAAAGAGAAGCAGAGCTGGACAGTAAAGCTGTAGAACATGTTTCATTCAAGAAAGATGGCAATAGGAAGAATGAGACCTCAGTAGAGAAACAAACTGAACTCCAAATATAGTGAATAAAACTAGGGATATATAGCCAAAGAGCAGAATTGGGGGTTCTATAGATGGAAAATAGCTAACAGGAGGCAGCTCGTATAGGGAGATTCTTGCTAAACCAACATGACAGGTTTCTTGATCAAGGAAGACTAAAGTGATCGGATGCTAAGGATGGGAGGTTCTCTCTAAACTAACTTAGCAACAATCTTGCTAAACCTGGACTATGCAGGTCTAACAAGCATGGAGGCCAAAAATTGAAAGGAAGATTTACAGGAGCCTGACAAATGCTTAGTCAAGAAGAATCTTGTGTAAGTTTCTCTGGCTGTTCAAGGAAAGAAGAGACATTCTTCCTTCCTTTGAATAATATAAATCCATTTTTCATTCACTCACCTTTTGATCATGAAAGACAAGCTGAACTGTCTGTTGAAACATGGTAGTAGAGTCACCTGTCAAGAAGATTTCTAGATGTTGGACTCAAACATCCTGAGTGAGTCACATAGCAACAGCTTCAGGCACAAAGGTTGTCCATACATGACCTGCTGTGGTGATGACTCCTTTAGAGGGCTATTTTAGATCCCAGGATGGGAGCACAAGGGGCACTGAGAGCTGGGGGGAGGCTACCTAAAGTTCCACAAAGGATCTGAGCAGTCAAGCTTTAGTTCTCAGTGACTCCAAGTCAAAAGGATCAGAAAAAAAATGGAAATGTCATTTTAGAGAGTTATAGTCAGATATTAAAGAAGACTAGAAGAGTTGAGAATTTGGTAAGAACTGGAGAAATGTATACGGATCCAGTCCAATTTACAATTAGATAACAAAGTAGAAAATAAAATGTGCTCATCAAGAGATGAAAAAATAGTTTAAAGACAATAGACAAGATAAGAATAAAAGAAAAGGAAAGGAAAGGAAGGAAGGAAGGAAGGAAAAGAAAAGAAAGAATGAAGAAAAACCTTACCTTTTTTAAAAGTGAGATAATATGGTTCTATTAAATATTTCTAACCCTTGGAAACCACTGTTCTTTGTCTCTAGGATTTTGAGTACTCTATGCATCTCAGATAAATGAAATAATGGAGTATTTGTTTTCTGATCAGTGGTTTATTTCACTTAAGTTAATGTCTTCAAATTCGTTTGCCATGTAGTATATGTCATAATTTCCTTCCTTTTTAAAACTGAATAATATTACATTGCATGCTTATCCATTTCTCCTTCAGTGGACACTTGGGTTACTTACATATTTAAGCTGTTGCGAAACATGCTGTTATGAACATGAGTACATAAATACCTTTTCAAGTCCCAGCTTTCAGTTCCTTAAGATATATACCTGTTAATGGAATTGCTAGGTCATATGAAAACTCTCTTTTTAATTTTTTGATAAACTGTCATACTGTTTGCCACAATGGCTGTGCCATTTTGTAATGCAACTAGCAAGGCACAAGGGTTCAAATTTCTCCAAATCCACACCAACACTTGTTATTTTCTGGCTTTTTTAACAGTAGTCATCCTAATAAGTATGAGGTAATACCTCATGTAGTTTTGATTTACATATCTCTAATAACTAGTGATGCTGAGTATAATTTCATGTTTATTGGCCATTCACACACATTTTTGGAGAAATATTTAATCCCTTTCTAATTTATGAACTGTTATATTTGGTATTCTTTTATGTTTGTTTGCTTACTTGTTTGTTTTGGTTGATGAGTTTTTAGAACTTTATATACTGAATGGCCTGCAGCCGTACCACTGTGGCATCTGATCCCGTCATATCTAGGAAGCTAAGCAGGTCAGGCCTGGGTAGCACTTGGATGGGAGACTGCCTGGGAACACCAGGTTCTGTTGTCTTGGGAGAAGGACCTGGCAACCCACTCCCAAAAACCAATCAGCCATTGAAAACCCTATGAATAGCAGAGAAGCATTAACAATAGTGTTTCCTCTCCTGTTTAAATAGGGTTGCTAGGAGTCAGATACTGACTCTATGGTACCTAACAATAATAATATACTGAATATAAATCCCATGTCATAAACAGTGGTACACTATACAACATTTTTGCCACTGATGCACTGCATATGGTCCCATATATTGGTTCCATAAGAATGTAACATAACCTAGCTGTGTAGTATGCTAAGCCATTTAAGTTTGTGTAAGTACATTCTATGATCATTATGCAATAAAATCTCCTAACAACACATTTCTCAGATGTACCCCCATTGTCAAGTCACATGTAACTTTGTATATGATTTGCAGTATCTTTTTCCAACCATTGATTTGCCTTTTTACTCTATTGATAATATCTTTTCAATGCATGTTCTTTGCAAATTTTTGCTAAGTCCAATTTATTTATATTTCTTTTGTTGCCTCTGCCTTTAGTGTCATAGCCAAGAACTTACTGCCAAATCCAATGTCGTAAGGATTTTGTCCTGTGTTATATCTTAAGAGTTTTATAGTAAAAGGGTCTTACATTTAGACCATGGATCCATTTTAGCTAATTTTTGTATGTGATGTTAGATAAAGGAAGAGTCTAACTTCATTCTTTTGCCTGTGGTTATCCAGTTTTCCCAACCCCATTTGTTGAAAACACACCATTGAATGGTGTTGATACCTTTTTCAAAACTTATTTGACCATATATGTGATTATTTATTTCAGGGCTCTCTATTCTATTCCACTGGTCTATATTCATGTCAGTACCACACTGTTTTGATTACTATAACTTTGTAGTAAGTTTTGAAATCAAAAAATGTGAGTCTTTCTTTGTTCTTTTTAAAGATTTCTCTCGTTATTTCAAATCCCTTGGGATACCAGATCAATTTTAGGATGAATTTTTATATTTCCATTAAAAATCATTGGGATTTTAAATGTTATTTCATTGACTCTGTAAATCTTTTGGAGTAGTATGGATATCATAGCATTATTGGGTCATCTGATCCATGAACATGGACATCTCTCCACTAATTTTATGCGTTCTTTAATTTCTTTCAACCATGTTTTGTAGTTTTCATTGTGCAGCCTATCAATTCCTTGGTTAATTCCTAAGTATTTTATTATTTTTCACATTATTATAAGTAAATTATTTTCTTAACTTCCTTTTCAGATTGTTCAGTGTTTGTGCATGTAAATACAGTGATTTTTGTGTGTTGACTTTGTATCCTTTTGCATTGCCAACTATGTTTGTTAGTCTAAATTTTAAATAGAATATTAAGGTCATATAATCTAAAAACAGTGATAACTTTACTTCTTCTTTTCTAGGTTAGATGGCTTTTATTTCTTTTTCTTGCCTAATTACTCTACCTAAAACTTCTAGCACTGTCCTGAATAGAACTGACAAAATCATGCATTCTTGCCATGTTTCTGACCTTAGAGAAAAACTTTCCAACTTTCACCATTTAGTATGATGTTTGCTCTGGGTTTTTCATATATGGCTCCTAGTTATTGAGTGTTCTTATCATGAAAGGATGTTGAATTTTGTCAAAAGGTTTTTTGCATCTAGATGATCATATGAGTTTTGTTCTTTGTTATAGTAATGTAGTATAGGGCACTGATCAATATTCATGTCTTGCATTCTAGAATTAAATCCAACTTGGTCATGACACATAGTCATTGTAATATGCTATTGAATTTTGTTTGCTAATAATTTATTGAGGATATTTATAGGAATGTTCATAAGAGGTATGGGTACATAGTTTTCTTTTGTTATAGTTTCTTTGGCATCAGGATAATGCTTGCCTCATAGAGTGAGTTAGAAATTGTTCTTGTCTCTTCAACTTTTTGGAAAACTTTGAAAAAGATTGATGTTAGTTCTTTAAATGTTTGATGGACTTAGCCATAAAAGTATCAAGTCCAGGGCTTTTCTTTGTCAGGAGATTTTTGATTACAAATTCAGTCTTTTTACTACTCATCAGTCTTTCCAGATTTTATATTTATTTGGGATTTAGTCTTAGTATGTTTTGTGTTTCTAGAAATATGTCCATTTCATCTAGATCATCCAGTATATTGGATACATTTGGGCACACTGAACAAAATAATCCCTTATAATCTTTCCATTGTGTACAATAAGTATGTCTTAATTTTCATTTCTTATTTTATCAACTTGAGTCTCTTCTGCTTTTTCTTATTCCATCCAGCTAAATGTTTGTCAATATTGTTGATCTTTTAAAAGAACAAGTTTTTTATTTTATTGGTTTTCTCTTATTTTCCTATTCTCTATTTTGTTTACCCCTTCTCTGCTCTTTACTATTCCATTCCTTCTGCTAGGTTTGGTTTTGTTGGTGTTGTTAGTTGCTGTGGAGTCAGCATCTGACTCATAGTGACCCTATGTACAACAGGTGAAACAGTATTGACAGTGCTTCTCTGCTATTCATAGGGTTTTCAATGGCTGATTGTGTTTTGGGTGTGGACTGCCAGGTCCTTCTCCCAAGCCAACAGCCTTTAGTGTTCCTAGGCGGTCTCCCATCCAATGAATAACCAGGCCCAACCCTGCTTAGTTTCTGAGATCTGATGGGATGGGATACCACAGTGGCATAGCTGCAGGCTAAGTTTGGTTTTAGGTTCTTCTTTTTCCAGTTCCTTAAATTGTAAAATTTGATTGTTTGAGATCTTACTTGCTTTTTTTTTTTTTTTTTTTTTTTTTTTTGCAGTCCTGGGGGTTGAACCCAGGGCCTCGCGCTTGCATGCTCTGCAAGTGCTGGACCACTGAGCTGCACCCCCAGCCCATTTTTTAACTTTTTTTTTTTTGAGACAGGGTCTCTCTAAGTTACGCAGACTGTCTCTGGTCTCGAATTTGAGATCCTCCTGCCTCCTCCTCCCAAGCCACTAGGATTACAGTCATGCGCCACTGCGCCCAGCTTACTTGCTTTTTAATATAAGCATTTATAGCTATAGCTTTCTTCCCTTTGCCTCTGCTTTTGTGCTTTAAGCCTGAGTATGTTGTGTTTTTGTTTTTATTCATCTCTAAATATGTTCTAATTTCTGTTGCTAATTCTTCTTTGAAATATTGTCTGTAAAATGGTGTGTTGTTTAATTTCAATTATTTTCAATTTTCCTTCTATAATTGATTTCTAACTTCATCTTTTATTTTTCTATGGATCTAATATAGTCTAATTGTGTGCCCACAAAGATTCATTTGTTAAAGGTTTGATCACCAGATTGGAAATATTTAAAAGCTGTGGAACTTGAAGAGGTGAGGACAAAAGGGAGGCTCTTGGGTCCTTTCAGATGTGAGGTGATTCTCATATGATCCCTTGAGTTATCACAAGAGATTTGTTATAAAAGGAGCCAGATTGGCTCTTCTCTTATTTTCTTGATATCTGCACCCATGAGATAACGCAATCAAAGGGTGCCACTGAATTTGTGCTACCCCATTTAGACTTTTCTGGATTTTGTCAAATACTTTTCCTACATCTATTGTCAATCATGTGATTTGTTTTTTATTCAATTGATATGATGCATTTCACTTATTGATTTTTGGATGTTAAACCAACCTTGCATGCCCAGTACAAATCCCACTTAATCATGGAATACACTTTTTAAAATATGCTCCTTATTGGTTTATAGGGGTTTTTTTTAGATATTTTTGTCTGGTTGGGTATCAGGGTAATACTGAACTAATAAAAATGAGCTGAAGATTATTCTCTGCTATTCTATTTTTGGAAGAGTTTATAAAGAGTTACTACTAATTTTTCTTTAAATGTTCGGTAGAATTTGGACAGGAAGCTATATAGGCCTGGACATTTCTTTGTGGATAATATTCCTATTACATATTCCTATTACTTATTTAATCTCTTTGAATTGGCTTCTTGTGATAAATTTTATTCAGAGGAAAAGTTTGATTTATTTAACTCAAATAAGCAAGTTACAGGGACTTCTTTTCCATAAAGAACACAAAGGATGAGAGTCAACCTGGAAAGATGATGAGATTTTATTGAAAGTAGTCAGGTAGACTCAACAAATAATGCTGTATATTGCTGTGATTCACTGGTGGGAATGGATTCTGGTTTTTACCAGGACCCCTTGACTACTTTAACCCAGATTTAGATTAAGTAGTCAAGGGCAGTGGCCATCCATCCCAGCTACTAAGATTCAAGTGGAACACTTCTGAAAATCTTACAGACCTCTAAATGTATGGAAAGTCTCTAGAGGCACTTGTAATTTATATGTTAGTTAAGATCATACAATAGAAAGGAATAATACTTGTCCTAAAATACAAGATTAGGAAGTATTTTGAAGAAGACCTGTGTCTCTGATGGACACTGCTATATAACAGCACACAATGGAATCTGTCTTGGACAAACCTATGAACTGAGAGAGTGTAACTAGTTTTGTCCACAATTAACTTGGCAACCAGCAATAACTGAGCCATGGCCAATTTTTAATGAAATTTGTCCACAAAAATGTCAGATATGTGGCAAGGGCTGATTATATTGTGAAGACATGGCAAATACATCTATAATTCTCACTGATACATTCTTTAAAAAAACTGTGTTGTATCATGACCATACAACAACATAGCATGACATTCGCATTGTTGATAAGATTCAAATACTTTGTGTTAACAAGTCATATGATATTACTAATACTAATGAGCAAATGTATTGGGACCTTGACTTAAAAACTCCTCAGAAAATAATACTGTTGGAAAATGACAGATCTGAGGAAGAGCTGGATTTATCTAACCAACAGTTAATTTCTATGCTAAACACTTGAGAGCAAGATTATCATAAAGTACTAATAATGGCAAAATAAGGCAGAAATAAGTAGTTACTTGCACAAAATATTAAAATGCTTGTAATGACTTTATGAGGTGGTTTTGGATTGTTTTTTAAAATCTATCCCTATCCATTACTGACTCTTCCAAATGTTAGACACATTCATACTGAAAAAACTGCTTTATACTAGAAAATGACCTCAGGGAACCTGAACTATCTTGACTAATAATACTGTCTTTGTATAGCTGGCATATTAGGCAATCCCAGAAAGTTCATGCTAACAAGATGATTTATAGTGAATGACTTTTACGTTCACATGGGACCCTCAGCCAAGATGAATCAGGTTGACCTCTAAAGTGAGCAGCTAGCCAGTCATATGGGCCCTTCATGATCATGTAACTGGCTTTCAATTCAAACCCCGCACACCAAGGCTGGGATGAGCATCTTTCAAAATATGCTGTGTGGGTTTTCACACATCATTCTTGAGGGAAATAAGAGTTGTCCACATGATTCCACTGGAGGATGATAACTGGAAACTCATGGCCAGATCATTATGGACCCCACCTTATGCACTCATTTCCTTTATTGATTTTTATCTGTAACTTTTCACTGTCATGCACCATAAATATTATGGTCTTCTAGCAAATCATTCAACTTGACAGTGGCCTTGGAGAATCACAACACACTATTCCACTTGATGTCCCTGTTTCAGAGGCTCCAAAGAAAGCATTTAGGTCACTTCCAGACATCTACACTGATCCATCAAAAAATTTTGGTTGATTCTGGACTACACATTGATTTATAGCACTAGGAAATTATGTATATTTCTGTATCCCAAATAAAACTTACATATCATAATAATCTTAGCCTAGTTTACTCCAAAACAGAGTCTGAGATAAAGTCTAATATGTAGGCAGATTATTTTCAAATGTAATCATAGAGAGGAGAAATGAGGAGGGGCAAAACTAGGGAAAAGGCAGACCAAACCCTGAAGATGATAGACAGCAGTCAACTACCAAGGATAACCTGGGCTTGATCACATAAGACCTTCTGAGAATAAACAGAAAATACGTCTCAAAGGGTTTTCTTTGGGAATAAGAGAAAATAATACTTTATATCAGCACCATGGTGCCACTTGCAAAGCCAGGACACTTGAGAATTAACTACCTTGCCCTTCAAGCTTCTGCACCTACGTTAAAGAGTCCCACAGGCATCTCAAAATGTGTCATCAAAAGACACTTCAATCACAAAAGGGGAGATAGAATCCTACAGATGTATAGGAATTGTCCATACAGTCATGATGGGTAAAGAGGAGACCTGAAGAGTACCTAAAAGGTACTCAATATCATTCACAAACAGATCCCTAGAAAAGGCCATGACACTGAAGTTGGAAGAAAAGCTGGTGGGGAAAACCAAATCCCCTGGGGAGATAGGAGTCACCATCAGAAATCACTAGATGTATCCTTTGTGAAACCGAGGCCAAATTTACTGGCACACCCAACACTGCCAATGAAGAAACAAAGCTTCTGGGAAGGGCAGAAGGAGCCTTAACACTCAACCACTTTAAATGCCTCACCAAACAAGAATAACAAGGTTTGAGTGAATTTAGAAATTCAAGATGTTGATGCCAGGAAATACTATGTTGAGGTGAATAAGGCACCACTTGGGAAAGGGTAGAACAGGGTTCACCTAGGGAACAAACACAGGAAATGAGGAAACAAATTTCTTTTAGAACCAACATCCAGAATTATGGATGAGCATGAGAGAGATCCATTTCTCAAACTGAAGATCAAGTCAGCCAGGGCCACAGTGTGGTACCCGGTGTCATTCACAAAGAGATCACAGGAAACTCCCAGGACAATGCAGTATGATGCAGAGTGGGAGGCAGGATCCTTTGGAAGTTAGAAAGGGTGGAACAGCAGGATCTGAGAAGAGCATCCTGAGACTGGGGCTGCAGAGAGGTGGTTTTTAGGAGGCAAACAAATGGACCCAACCACAAAGGAGAGAGATCTAAGTGGATATCAGAGACTAGAGCATAGTCATAGTGGTGACCCTGGCATCACCTTAGGGGAAGATGGCTGGTCAGATACTAGCACAGAGGAAAGGAAAAGGCAATGGAAGTAGCCACACCTTCTCAGATCATTCTAGAGACCTGTCATAAGACAATGAATCATTTTCAAGAATCTACCTTACAATTGGGCTGGGATTTAACTCAGTTGTCTGAGGTCCCGAGTTCAATTCCCAGCACCGCAAAAATGGGAGAAGGACCTGGCAATCCACTCCCAAGGCAATCCCGAAACAATCAGCCATTGAAAACCCTATGAGGGTCGCTATGAGTTGGATACCGACTCGACGCCACCTAACAACAACAACAACAACCTTACAATTAGCTCTCCTCTCTCTCTCTCTCTCTCTCTCTCTCTCTTCTTTTCTTTTCTTTTTTCTTTTCAGTAGTGGGGGTTGAACCCAGAGCCTCATTCTTGCATGCTTTGCAAGTGCTGTACCACTGAGCTGCACCCTCAGTCCATTTTTTTACTTTTTCGAGACAGGGTCTCCCTAAATTACTCAGACTGCCTCTGGACTCGAACTTGCGATCCTCCTGCCTCTGCCTCCCAAGTCACTGGGATTACAGGCATGTGCCACTGCTCCTGGCCTTTCTTTCTATTTCTTTCTTTCTTTCCTTCCTTCCTTCCTCCTATCCCCTCCCTCCTCCTCCTCCTCTTCTTCCACCCCCCCTCTTTCTCTTCCTCTCTCTCCTCCCTACATGAGCCTATGGGTCTAAATAATAATGCATTGACTGTACTCCTAAAATAACCAGGCAGTGTATGAAGACAAAGACCAACTACTGGTTTGGGGAACTGGGATTTAGCTCAATTGGTAGAGCTCTGCAGTCTCTGAGGTACCGGGTTCAATTCCCAGCACTACATAAATGGAAGAAGGACATGGCAATCTACCCCTAAGGCAATCCCAAAACAACCAGCCATTGAAAACCATATGAGGGTCTCTTTGAGTTGGCACCTAAGAACAACAACTGGGAGCACAGATGGAAGGAGGTAATGGTAGTGGTCGAGCCTGAGTGTCAGATTCATGGGAGATAACATGATAATAAGGCAGTGGGATGGGAAAAGCTATCCATGTACATGAATTTTGAGGATGTTTAGGTTTCCTGAAGGCCATGCCTACTGAAATATTGTGCATTTAGGACAACTCTGAGTTAGTGACCTCAGGTTCATTTCATTGTGATCAAAGGAAATATATGGTATATGAAATCATAGGACAGAAGTTCTATTGTTCCTGTGAAGACTGACATGGGAAGACTGACTCCCATGAGAAGATATCAATATAATTTGAGGCAGAATCTTCAGCACTATTCTATATCAGACACACCCATGCAATCCTGACTGACCATCTTCAATGACATTGCTTACTCATGGTCAACATGGCACCTCAGGAAAGAGCTCACCAAGATGGCTGAAGATAGGAACCCAGTCTTTGCTCCCTTTATATAAAGATCAACTAGCAGCTATCTTCTGTCAATAACACATTGGCAAACCCCACCGAATTTGGAAATAGGACTAAATCATGCCAGTCATGGTGTTGCATACCTCTATTCCCAGTGACTTTGGAGGCTGAGGCAGAAGGCTAGTAAGTTCAAGGCCAGAGGCAGCCTATATAATTTAGTGAGACCCTGTCTCCAAATTAAAAAAAAATGGACTGGTAGAGCACCTGCATAGTATGTGTGAGGCCCTGTGTTCAGTTCCCAAGTCCTACCAAAAAAATTAAATTACATGTATATCCCACAGAACTAAATTAGAATCTGCATTAAAAGGACAAGAGAAATGACCTACCTTAGATGGTGTCACCATTCCCAGTCCCCCACATTAGCACACCAACCCAGAGAGAGCTCTCCACAGCCCTCAGCTCCCACCAAGGCAAAAGAGAACAGGCAAAGCAGATATTCCACTTCCCTAACCTTCTGAGCTGCTTTCCAGAAAGCCCATTCTGTTCTCTCTTGAAGTGAGGAAACTGAATGGCTTGACTACCTAGGGCCAGACACAAACAAAGCAAGGAGGTAGAGTTCACAAAGACTGGTGAAAGCACAGCATTTCTGCCAGAAGTGGAACTCAATCAGAGATAATAGCTAACTGAAGCCGATCTGTTTACTCTCAGAAGAGGTAGAAAGTATTACTTGGCTTGAAGCCTTAGATGGGCAGCCTCCAGACTCAGTCTCAATTCATAATCAGTAGCTCATCCTAGGAGAGAGAAAACCCTCACAATGAATTTCAACAGTCTTTAGGCTACACCTGGGAGTTTAAATATCACTTCCTGCAGCCTCAAAGGCAACCCCCAGACCCCTCCTGGGAGTAAAATACATTTGAAACTACAAATTAGAAAAAGAATCAGGCATTGGCTTTCCCTCATCCAGGAATTTAATCAACACTGGTCTCAGCCTTTTACTGAGCATAGTAATTGATCAATCCATCCTGATCCAGATAACCACAGGACCCCTTCTACAACCTTCTTAAACTGCTGAACTCAAACAATGGTACTTTCTGGTCAAGAAATACATTCTGATTTAGGTGTGGTGGTGCACACCTGGAATCCCAGTACTCAGGAGTCTAAAGCACAAGGATGGACACAAGCTTGAGGCCAGCCTGGTCTACATAGTGAGTTCAGACCAATGTGGGCTACACATGGACAGTCTGCCTCAAAAAAAAAAAAAAAATCGGTGGCCAAACTGTGTTAGAGACCTTTGCAGTACTCATCCAGCAGCTCAGATTAATACCAGAGCTCAACCAGTGGTTTCACCAGATATCAGAAAAAATCCAGTTTCTCTACCTGAATTCAGAGCAAAGATACAAGCCAGGCATCTAGAGTACTTGACATTATGTTCTGCCGTTCCAGGGACATTGCCTGTTGACCTAACCAGAATTGTAGGTTAGTATAAACAGTGAAATTCTACTACTTCCAAAAGGATTTGCAAAAGCCAAAACAGTAGCTTGTCTCTTCAAATAAGTGAACGCCAATCTAAGGAATAAAATATTACAGAGTTAGGAAATACAGTACTTCAAAAGAATCTAACATAGCTCCAACAATAGACCCCCCAAAAAAGTCATCTGTGCAATGTTAAAAAAATAGGACACTCCTCTTTAAAATGTTTGGGGAACCTCAAGAATATACAGATAAAAAATAATTAAATGAAATTTTGGAAAAAGTACATGAACAACCAGGAACTGTGATACATGCCTATAATCCCATCAGGTTGGGGTACTGAGGTAGAAGGACTGCAAATTTGAAGCCTTAGATAGCCTATAAAGCTTAGAAAGAAGGTGCCTCAAAATAAAAAATAAAAAATAAAAAATAAATGACTAGGTGTGCAGACCAGTGATAGAGCACTTGAAATAGTATATGCAAGATCCCAGGTTTAACCCCTAAGTACCTCCAAAAAAATAATTTGAACATATATCCAATTGTTTATTTCTAGATTCTCTCTTCTATTCCACTGGTCTTAGAAAGTTTGAGTCCTCCCACTTTTTTCTTCTACTTCAAAATTCTTTTTCTATTAAAAATCATTGATATTTCAAAACTTATTTTATTGAATTTGTAAATCAAAGGGGCTGGGGTACAGTTCAGTGGTGGAGCACTTCTCTAGCATGTGTGAGGCCCTGTGTTCAGCCCCCAGTACTGAAAAAGAAGGGAGGAAGGAAGGAAGGATAGAAGGAAGAAAGGAAGGAAAAAAGAAAAAAACATAAACAAAATGAGAAGTTTAACAAACGAAAACAATTTAAAAAAACAGAAATCCTAGAAGTGAAGACTACAGAAGTAGAAAATGGTGTAGGAAGCTTCAACATTGGGTCAATCAACTAAAGAAAGGATCAGTGAGCTTGAAGAGAGAAAATTTGAAATATTACCTCCTCAGTGAAACAAAAAGAAGCAAGAATGAAAAAGAATAAATAAGGCTTCTGGGAATTATGTCACACTACCAACAGAACTGGGCTGGCATTTAGCTCAGTGGGTAGAGCGCTGCACTGCAGTCTCTGAGGCCCCGAGTTCAATTCCCAGCACTGCAAAAATGGGAGAAGGGCCTGGCAATCCACTCCCAAGGCAATCCCGAAGCACTCAGCCATTGAAAACCCTATGAGGGTCGCTATGAGTCGGATACCGACTCGATGGCACCTAACAACAACAGCAACCAACAGAACTAAACTAGACATACTAGGAATTAAAGTGGGTAAAGACAAAGAGCCAGAAAGCATATGTAAAGAAATGTGGGATGAGCACTTTACTAATCTGAGGAAAGAAGCCAATACCCAGATACAATCAAATACAAGAGTTCACTGTGACACAAAAGAGAAGAGGAATACACATAGAAAGGAAACTCAATACAACTAATAGCAGACTTCTCAGCAGAAACCCTGCACAACAGGAGAGTGTGGAATGATATGGGTAAAGCCCTGAGGGGAAAGAATTGCCAGCCAAGACTACTACACCCAGTGGAGCCATCTTTTATAAATGAAAGAGAGATAAAGAATTTCCCAGACAAGCAAAAGCTGAGAGAACTTACTAACACAAGACCAGTCTTACAAGTAATGCTAACAGAGCTTCTTCAAACTGAATACTCTAATGTATAACATGAAAACCTCCAAGGGTACAAAATTCACAGTTAAATGTAAGCACCCAGACAAATTCAAACTACTCTAATATTATAATAATGGGAAATAAAATCCTAAATAGAAAAATTAAAGGACAAAAGAAATAAAAACAATAATAATTAAAATAGCTTGTTAATGGGCATGCTATACAAAAAGCTGAAAATTGTGACATCAAACATTCTAAATGGGAACAAGAGTATAGAGGTAAAATTAAGTTGATATTAGTTTAAAATAGTCTGTTATAACAATAATATGTTTTCAGTAATGCTTATGGTAACAATAGAGTAAAAATCTGTGATAAAAATCTGTGATAGATACACCAAAAACAAAAAGCAGAGAAAAAGAAAGGGGATAAAGAAATAAAAGAGGGTGATAAGGGGAGTGAATATGATAAAAGTACTTTTTATGCACATATGAAAATGTGATAATGAAACTCATCATTTTGTACAATTAATGTACACATTTAAAATGTAGCAAATCTAAACATACTAATAGAGAAAATCACTTAACTACAAAAGAAGACAATAAGAGGAAGAAAGAAAAAAGATCTATAAAACAAATAGAAAACAAGCAACAAAATAGCAATAGTAAGTCCCTACCTATCAAAAATTAACTTGAATGCAAATAAATTAAATTCTCCAATTATAAGGCATAAAATGGCAGAACAGATTTAAAAAGCAAGACCCAAGTATATGCTGTCTATAAGAAATGTGCTTCACAAGTAAAGACCCACACAGACTGAAAGCAAGCAGATGGAAGAAGATATTCCATACAATTAGAAAAGTGAAGAAGGGCAGATTTACTTCTACCAAATAAAATGGACATCAAATAAAAAATTACAAAAAGACACAAGGACATTACATAGTGAAAAAGGTCAATATGGTAATAAGATATAACAATCATAAATAAATATGCACCCAATATCAGAACAACTGTGTATAAAGCACTAATAGTTCTAAATGGAGAGATAGGTTTCATTATAATAGTATGAGGTGACTTTAACACCCCACTTTCAGCAATGGAAAGATCATCCAGACAGAAAATCAACAAAGAAACATGAGATTTAAACTGCACTGTATATCAATGGGCCTAACAAACATTTAAAGAACATTTATCCTACAGCTACAGGATATCCCTTCTTCTCAGCTGCACATGGTATATTCTCCAAGACAAGTTTATATAGTAGGCCACAAAACATGTCTTAACAACAAAAAAACAAAAAACCCTGAAATCACATCAAGTATCTTCTCTGACCACAGTGGAATGAAACTAGAAATCAACAACAGGAGGAACTCTGGAAGCTGTTAAAATACATGGAAATTACATAATATGTTCCTGAGCAACCAATGAGTCAATAAAGAAATTTAAATTTTTCTTGAGACAAATGAAAACAGAAAGACAACTTAATAAAACTTATGGAATGCAGCAAAAGCAGACTTAAAAGGGAAATGTGTAGCAATAAACATGCATATTGAAAAAAAGAAAGGTCCTAAAGGAATAGCCTAACATTGAACATCAAGTAACTAGCAAAACAAGAACATCTTAATTCAAAATTAATAGGAAGAATGAAATAAAAAAATTAACACAGAAATAAATGAAATAGAAACTTTAAAAGTAATAAACAAAGTCAATGACACGAAAAATTTAGTTTTATGAAAAGACAAGATCAACAAACCTATGGCTAGATAAAGAAAAAAGTCAGAGGACATGAATAAAGAAAATTAGAGATGAAAATGAAAACATTAAAACTGATACTACAGAAACACAAAGGATACAAAAATACTACAAAAAACTATATATCCATTTCTGTAAAATCAGTCAGTGGAATTTTAATGGATATTGCATTAAATCTATAGATTGCTTTTGGTGGGATAGCCATTTTTACTATATTCTCCCTATACAGGAACAGGGAAGATCTTTCCATTTTTCAGTGTCCTCTGCTATTTCCTTCTTTAATGTTTTGAAATTTTCCTTGTAGAGACCTGAAGGGCCTTTGGTTAGATTGATTCCAAGGTATTTAATTTTCTGGTGGGCTATCGTGCATGGTATTTTTTCTGAAATTTCCTTCTCTTCCTGTTTGCAGTTGGTGTAAAGAAAAAAAGATTTTTGTGTGTTGATTCTATAACCTTCAACGTTGCTGAAGGAGTTAATTAGTTCTAGCAGTTTTCTGGTTGAGGTTTTGGGGTCTTTCAGGTATAAGGATCATATCATCTGCAAATAAGGATAATTTGACCTCTTCATTGCCAATCTGTATCCCTTTGATTTCTTTCTCTTGTCTGATTGTCCTGGCAAGGACTTCAATTACTATGTTAAATAGAATAGGAGAGAGAGGACATCCTTGTCTTATTCCAGATCTAAGAGGAAGTGGTTTCAGTTTTTCTCCATTTAATATAATTTTGGCTGTAGGTTTGTCATAAATGGTTTTTATGATATTAAGGTATTTGCCTGTTATACCTATCTTCTCCAGCGTTTTTATCATGAAAAGGTGTTATACATTGTCAAAGGCCTTTTCAACATCAATTGAGATGATCATGTGGTTTTTCTTTGCCAGTTTCTTGATATGCTAGATTACATTAATTGATTTCCATATGTTGAACCAGCCTTGCATCTTTGGTATAAATCCCACTTGGTCATGGTGAATAATCTTTTTCACATGCTGCTGGATTCTGTTTGCCAGAATTTTATTAAATATTTTTGCATCTAGATTCATAAGGGAGATGGGTCTATAATTTTCTATCTTAGGTGAATCTTTTCCTGATTTAGGTATCAGGGTGATGGTAGCTTCATAGAATGAATTTGTGGGTATTTCCTCCTTTTCTATTTTTTGGAATAATTTGAGGAAGACAGCTATTATATCTTCTTTAAAAGTTTGGTAAAATTCTGCTGTGAATCCATCAGGACCTGGACTCTTCTTTGTTGGGAGGTTTTAATTACCTTTTCTATTTCTGTATATGTAATGGGGTTGTTTAAGTCAATTATATCTTCTGGGGTAGTTTTGGTAGGTCATACGTGTTAATAAATTTGTCCATTTCTTCTGCATTTTCATATTTTTGGGAATACAGTCTCTCGAAGTAATCCCTGATGATTTTCTGTATTTCGTTGAAGTCGGTGGCTTTGGACCCATTGTCTTTCGTAATCCATACTATGTTAGATTTTTCCTTTTTCTTTTTGATGAGGTTGGCCAGAAGAGTGTCTGTTTTATTAATCTTTTCAAAGAACCAGCTCTTAGTCTTATTAATTTTTTGAATTATCTCTTTGGATTCTAATTGAGATATTTCTCCCTTTATTTTTGTAATTTCTTTTTGGGTGTTCCTTTTAGGATTGATTTGTTGTTGGATATCTAGTGTCTTAAGATGCATCATTAGGTCATTTATTTGGCTCTTCTTTACTTTATTGATGAAGGCACTTAATGCTATAAACTTCCCTCTTAAAACTGCCTTTGCTGTATCCCATATGTTTTGGTAGGATGTATTTTCATCACCATTTAACTGCAGGAATTTTTTTAAATTCCATTTTGATTTCATCAACAACCCATTGGTTGTTCAGCAGTATATTATTCAGTCTCCATGAGTTTGTAAGGTGTCTGGAATTATTCTTGCTCTTGAGCTCTAATTTTATCCCATTATGATCTGATAAGGAACAGAGGATAATTTCTACTTTTTTGTATTTGTTGAGGGAGTTCTTATAGACTAGCATATGATCTATCTTAGAAAACATTCCATGTCAAGCTGAGAAGAATGTGTGTTCCATCGTGTGGATGAAATATTCTGCATATATCTGTGTGATCCAACTGGTTTAGGGTGGAGATTAGATTTGACATTTCTCTGTTGATTTTTCATTTTGATGACCTGTCTCTTGATAAAAGCAGGGTAATGAAGTCTCCCATTATTATTGATTCTGGTCCAATAAAGTTCTTTATATTCCATAAAGTTTGTCTTGTAAAGCTACATGCCCCTGTGTTTGGGGCATAAATATTTAGGAGTGTTATTGGTTCCTGATCAATAAATTCCTGGATAGATACAATCTACCAAAATTGAATCATGAAGAAAGAAAAAGCACAGACCAAAAATGAGCAACAAGATTAAATCAATAATAAGAAAGCCTTCCATCAATAAAAGCAAGGGCCTGATGATTTCACTGCTGGATTATGCCAAATATTTCAAGAAAAACTAATGTCAATTCTTCTCTAACTATTCAAAAGTTTGAAGAGGAAGGAATCCTTCCAAATCATTCTGAGGCAAACATTACCCTGATACCCAACCCAGATAACACAAACTAAAAAAAGAAAAATTCAGTCCAATGTCTCTAATGAATATAGATGCAAAAATCCTCAATAAAATTCTAAGAAACTGAATTTAATAGCATATTGAAAAGATCATTCATCGCCAGGTGTGGCAGTGCATGCCTGTAACTCCCGGTGATGTGGGAGACAGAGGCAGGAGGATTGCAAGTTAGAGACCAGAGGCAGTCTGGGTAATTTAGTGAGACGCTGTCTCAAAAAGTAAAAAAAAAAAAAAATGGGCTAGAAGTGTAGCTCAGTGCTACAGCACTTGCAAAGCATGCAGGCATGAGCCCTGGATTCAACCCCCAGTACCACCAAAAGAAAGAAAGAAAAAGAAAAGATCATTCATCATGGTCAAGTGGGATTCATCCCAACAATACAAGGTTGGTCTAACATATGCAAATGAAAAAATATGATACTTCACATTAATAGAATCAAAGACAAAAGACATACGATCTTTTTAATAGATAAAGAAAAGGCACATGATAAAAGTCAATGCCCCTTAATGATAAAAAACTCTCAGCAAATTAGACATAAAAGGAATGTACCTCAACATAGTAATGCCATATATGACTAATATACAGTAAAAATCATACTGAATGAGGAAGGATTGAGAGATTTTCTTCTAAGATTTAGAACAAGACAAGGATCTCCAACTCTACCACTTTTCTTCAACATTTTACCAGAAGCCCTAGCTGAGGCAATTAGATAACAAAATGAAATAAGGGGCATCTAAATTGGAAAAGAGGAAGACAAACTGTGTTTGTTTTCAGATCACATGGTATTGTCTGCAGAAAACCTTATATGAACTGAATTATCACTCATCATCCCATAAATGGGCTAGGATTTAGCTCAGTTGGTAGAGCGATCCTCTGCAGTCTCTGACTTCCTGGGTTCGATTCCCAGCACCACAAAAATGAAGAAGGGTGTGGCAATCCACTCCTGAGGTAATCCCAAAACAATCAGCCATTGAAAACCCTATAAGGGTCACTATGAGTCAGACACAACTCAAGGGCACCTAACAATGACAACAACATCCCATAAATATGTACAATTTAAATATTAATGAAAAAACAAAAATAAAACCCTATAGATGTCACAAAAATGCTGGAGCTAATAAATGAATTTACTAATGATGCTAGAAACAAAAATCAGTACACAAAAAAATCAGCATAATGTTTCTATACACTAATAGTATGCTTTCTAAAGAAGAAATTAAGAGAACAATCTCATTTGCAATAGCTACCAAAACTAAGCCTACAGCTGTTCCACTGTAGTGTTCAACACTGTCAGATTTTGAAAGCTAAGCAGGGTGGGGCCTGTTTAGTATTTGGATGGGAGACTGCCTAGGAACACCAGGTGCTGTAGGCTTGGGGAAGGACCCAGAAACCCACTCCCACCACCAAAAAAAAAAAAAAAAAAAATCAGCCACTGAAAAACCTATGACTAGCAGTGAAGCACTAACAATTCTGTTTTGTCTATTGTACATAGGATTGCTCTGAGTCAGACACCTAACAACAACCGAAACTAAAAGATCTAGTAATAAATTTAACCAAACAGACAAAAGATCTCTACAATGAAAACTATAAAATTTTGATGAATGAAGAGGTTGTAAATAAATGGGAAGACTGTATGCTCATGAATTGGAAGAATTAGTCATGTTAAAATATTCATACTACCCAAAGTGATCTGTTAACTCTTTCCAATTTGGTAATACCAAAGTCCTTCTTTACAGAAAGAAAAAAAAAAAAAATCCTGAAATTTGAACAAAACCACAAAAGTCCCCAAATAGCCAAAGCAACCTTGAGTACAAAGCTGAAGGTATCACACTGTCTTCAAAATATATTATAAAGCAATAATAATGAAAACAGCATGGTGTTAGCAAAACAAACAAACAAAAAACAGATGCCTAGATGAATAAAATAGCATAGCTAGCCCAGAATTAACCCTATACATTTATAGCTAACTGATTTTTAACAAAGGAACCAAAAAGAGTGGTAGATCACTTGCCTAGCATGTGTGAGGCTCTAGATTCAACCTTCCTGTACCAAAAAAATAAAATAATAAATACAATGAAATAAAAAAAAAGAGTAAAGAACACACAATGGGACAAAGACATTCTCTTTAACAAATGGTGCTGGGGAAACCAGATATATGCACATGTAGGAGAAAGAAACTCGATGCCTACCTCCAAATATATTAAAGACTTAAAGATAAGGTTAAAAACTATAAATATCAGAAAAAAATGTAAACATTAGAATGGGCAAAGATTTTTGGATATGCCTCAAAAACCACAGACAACAGAAGTAAAAGTTGACAAATGAGATTACATCAAACTAAAAAGTTTCTGTGTATGAAGAGAAACAACACTAAGAGAGTACTTCAGAATAGGAGAAAATATTTTTAAACTATACATTTGACAAGGAGTTAATAATGCAGAATTTATAAGGAGCTAAAAAACGCAATAACAACCAAATAATTAAACTAAAAAATGGTCTAAAGACCTGAATAGACTTTTCTCAAATGAAGATCCCAACAGATACATGAACAAATGTTCAACATCTCTAACCATTAGAGAAATGAATGAAAACCACAATGAGATATTATCTCAACCCAATAAGAATGAATGGTTATAATCAAAAAGACAAAAAAATATATGGCAATGATGCAAGGAAAAGGGAAATCATGTACACTGTTGGTAGGAAGTAAATTAGGACAGTCATTATGGAGAACAATATGCAGTTTCTTCAAAAAGATAAAACCAGAGTTACTTTACAATCTTATAAAGCCACAACTGCGTATATAACCAAAGGAAATGAAATCAGCATGTCAAAGAGACACCTGGACTCTAATGTTTATTCACACCACTCACAATAGCCAGGATATGGAATCAACCTAAATGTACATCAACAGATGAATGAATATAGGAAATGAGGTATATATACACAATAGCATACTATGTGGCCATAAAAAATAATGAAATTCCATCATTTGTGACAACATGGGTGGAAATGGAGACCATTATAGTAAGTGAAATGTCAGGCAAAAAAAAAGACAAGTATCACATGATCTAACTCATATATGGAACCTAAAAAAGTCGGTCTCATGGAAGTTGAAAGCAAAACAGCGGCTAGTGACTAGAGGCTGGGGAGAGTAGAGAGGAGGAGGTATGAAGGAAGGCTGGCCAATGGGTATAGTATTATAGTTACATAAACTGAATAAGTTCTGGTGTTTTAGGGCACAGTATAGTGAATATGCCTGCAGCTGTGGCATCCAATCCCACCAGATCTCGGAAGCTAAGCAGGGTCAGGCCTGGTTAGTGCTTGCATGGGAGACCACCTGAGAACACCAGGTGCTGTAATCCTGGGAAGAATCCAGCAACCCACTTGCAAAAAACATTAGGCCACTGAAAACCCTACGAATAGCCAAGAAGCACTGATAATAGCATTTCATTTGTTGTACATAGGGTCACTATGAGTCGGACACTGACTTGACAGCACCTGACAACAACATGGTGAATAAGGACTGGGGTTTAGCTCAGTTGATGGAGTACTGTTCTGTGCTCTCTGAGGCCCTGAGTTCTATCTCCAGCATCACATAAAACTGGAGAAAGACTTGGCAGCCTGCTTCCAAAACAATTTTAAAAGAGTCATTGAAAACCGTATAGATAGTAGAGTAGCACTGACATAGTACTGGGCACGGAACTGTCAGGAGTATTTCATTCTGTTGTACATAGGATTGCTATGGTCAGACCCAACTCTAAGTAATTACCCTGATTTGATTTTTACACATTAATCAAAGTATCACATGTAATTCATTTATCATGTATCAATCAAAAAAAGTTTTAATTGCAACTTTTAGAAAGTCAACATGGCATCTTTATGGCTTTTTCCAAAGTGAAGACAACTCATTTCCAAAGCAGGCATTTTAACTTTTTGTTTCTTTCCCAGGCCCAGATCCACTGACAAAAAATTTATTCATCATCACCTTCCTATAACCTCCCAGAAGAACCAGAAATACCTCTTATTCATCTCTACATCCATTTCTGAACAGGATTAATTGCATCTAAAGATTAGAGTCTTGGCAGAGGAGTCTGGTTATTTCTGGCCTAAGCAGTCCACCACTTCCTCCTCCTTGATTTAATCCATTACCTCCTAAGAAGGCTATTGCCATAGCAACACACACACACAAAGGGTGGATAGTAGGACAGTCTCAGGTGACATTATTGTCAGAAAGTAAGCATGAAACAATGTTAAGCCTGAGATTTTCATCACAAAAGCTGGAATGAAGGCAGAGCAGCTCTCTGAAAATCCATTTCCTTAAGGCAGGGCTCATTTTCTGTATAAAAATCCAGCTGGCAGGAGACTCCACACCAGATCTGAGAGGCCAGAGATCTGTCTTCTGAGGTAAGACTCCCTACCATGTTTTATTTTGATTAAGATCTCTCCACAACTTAAGAATATACTTTCTTTATTTTTAATGTAGATGTTTTTTACTTTCCATTCAGATTACAGCTGTGGGATTAAGTATCAGAAAAGCGGAGTGATATCTGTAAAGATTGGTATTGAGTTACAAGGAAGATATACGTGAGACACCATGTCCAAGCAGTTTAGCTATAGTTTAATTGTTCCTATGATTTTTTGAGAATTTTCAGTACCAAAGGCAACTGAACTGAATAATTTTGATATTTAAACATTAAATTCTTTTTCTCTCCATGAACCTAAAATCCCTCAGAGAGTATAATACTTGGGCATAATTTCCTAAAATACAGTATAGACATGATTAGCAAAAAGAAAAAGAAAAAAGAAAAAAAGAGTAGGCAGGTCACCTCCTGGGATAAGATGTGGAAGATGACTTAGAATCTGGCAGAAGCTCTGGAAGAGGAGCGGCGATGGGTGAGCTTGTGTGGACAAGCAACGATATGGCATGAAGCTTTTCAGAAAGCATGCGCAAAGGGGGCAGTGTGAACAGAGGCTCAAGGATTATATAGAGTTTTCCTATGACACCTAAGGCATTTTATGTGATGGGCATTAGTGAGTGGACTTCAGATTTTTTTTCCTACCATGTTTCCAAACTATTGAAAACCTGGGGCCTCACAGCAGTCCTAGGAGCCTGTTGTAGCAATGAGCTATTGCGTTCTGTTTCGGTGGGTACATAGGTTTTCAGACACACCAGCTAGAAAGGAAGACTATACAAGGGCTATACTCACAGGGAGAAAAAAAAAAAAAAAAAAAACCTTTATCTTTTCTCTTGAAAGTGTGCAAGGATCATCAAAGTATCCTATGATCTTAACTTCAGGGAAACAGAGAGGAAGAATAAAAGGGAGAGCATCTCACTTCTGAAGGACATTCAGTGAGAAATATTGCTGTTAAAAGGACCTCCCCTTTTTTCTCCAAGCCAGTAAATAAGTTTTTCTACCTGTAGGTTCCACAGCCTTTGAAGCATGAGTTCCTACCAGCAGAAGCAGCCTTGTGTCCCACCCCCTCAACCTCAAGAACAGCAGACAAAACAACCCTGCCAATCTCCACCTCAAGGATCATTTGTCTCTGTAACCACAGAGCCCTGCCACCCAAATGTTCCACAGCCTGGAAACATCAAGATTCCAGAGTCAGGCTACACCAAGGTCACTGAGCCAGGCTACACCACAGTCCTTGGGCCATGCAATACCAACGTCCCTGCACCTGGATACACCACGGTGCCTGAGCCATGCAATACCAACATCCCTGCACCAGGCTACACCACGGTTCCTGGGCCATGCAATACCAACATCCCTGCACCAGACTACACCACGGTTCCTGGGCCATGCAATACCAACATCCCTGCACCAGGCTATACAACGGGGCCTGAGCCATGCAATACCAATGTCCCTGTACCAGGCTATACCACAGTCCCTGGGCCATGCAATACCAATGTCCCTGAGCCAGGCAATACCAAGATTCCTGAGCAGGGTTACTCCAAGGTAGCAGAGCCCTGCCAGTCCAAGGTTCCTGAGGTGTATCCCTCAACAGTCACTCTGGGCCCAGCTCAGCAGAAGACCAAGCAGAAGTAACACAGTCCACCCTTTGAAGAGCCAAGCACCAGTTGATGAATACACTCTTCTTATCTGCATCTATGTCTTAATTGTCTGGAGACCTTGGAATCAGTATGCTCTCATCACGAATCATAGTTGCTGACTGTTTGCATCCTAAAAATACCTGCTATGAATCCTTCCCTTATTCATGCTGTGAGGAGTCCTCTGAGCCTCTGAGTTAAGCAGAAGGTGGTAGTGCCTTTCCTGGTCTTCAGTTGCTCAGAGGTCATCTGAAGAAGGGTTCTGGATGGGAAGTAATACATGTTACCTGCTTTGCCCTATTAAATTACTCTTATTGCACTCTTGGATCTGTGTTTCATTGGCTGAATCTTCCCCCTTCCTTGGTCTCCCATGGAGAGTCAAGACCTGTAGACACAGATGGGCCAGTGGAGATGTCCTCTATTTAATTCTTTCACTGTGTACTTCTATGAGTCTGTGGGGACACATTGAGAGGGCATTCCTAGGATAGAAATGGAGTGTTGTATATTAGTACTCAGAGCCTTTCACTTTGGGTTGTTGTTGTTGTTAGGTGCCGTCAAGTTGTGTTCGACTCATAGCGACCCTCATAGGGTTTTCAATGGCAGATTGTTTGGGGATTACCTTGGGAGTGGGTTGCCATGTCCTTCTCCCATTTTGCAGTGCTGGGAATCGAACTCAGGACCTCAGAGACTGCAGAGCAGTCTAGGTCACTTTGGGTAGCCACAACTAAAACAAAGGTCTCCTCTTACACTGGACCTAGTCATACCTGAATTCCATGGTTTCTGCCCGAACCACCTTTGATCCTCAGTATCCTGCCTACAAGTCTCCTCTGCATTCTAACGAAACATTCTCATGTACTTGAACTTCATATTCTCTTTTTCTCCCTGTATGTTTTCTTTGACTTACCCCTGACACATACAGATTCACACACTGTCATAGAGACACACTCATGATACCTTTCTATACACTCACATAATCACCTACCACAATTCCACCCTCATTCCCTCAGACAACGTTTCCTTATGTCAGGCACACACCATGTTCAGGGGCTCCTGCAGCCTGGGCAGCTTGAGTGGAAGAGAACCTAGTGCCTCTCCTTAGAAAATGTTTCATCTTCTCTGGAACTATGATACTTATACCCTTGTCATACAAATGTGTGCACACCCTATACACTCTTCCTCTTTCTTCCTCATCCTTTCTTCTCTGTATCTCTCTCCCAGAATAACCCACTGAAATAATTCTATCCAGTGGTTTCAAACAGCAGTTGAGTTTTAAGCAGTGACTAGGCATAAGTGATCCTTGGTAGGTGAATAATCAGCGATAAAGTTGGGAAAGAGCAGATCATTAAGCTACAAAATCTTAGGGGTGAAAGGAGACTTTAGGAGCACCGAGTTCAGCTGTTTTGTTTTTCAAATAAGGAAACTGATCCCCCAAAAGTTAATTAAGGTAATTCAAAAATTATGTTGCTGCTTCACATCCAGAGCCCAGAATCTCAGCCTCTCACTTCCTCCCATAGCTTGATCTTCTTGTTTTCACAGTGACTGACAGGTTTCTGTGTCTGTGGGCAGTGGTTCTGGGTTATTGGAAAGCTGTCCTCAGCAGCAGAGAAGACAATATAAAATTTCAGAAGGACTGCGGTCATCCCAGGGAACAAACTCCATTTGTTAATAGGTCACATGGTCCATAATATCAAAGGGGTTTGATGCAGTTGACAAGTAGAATCTGGATGACACACAGGCACTCCAAATAGGTTTAACAAGCTCACAGCTATTTGGAAACTATAAGATAAAAATCATCCACCAAATAATTACAAAGGGATGATTAGTTGTCAAACTGGTAGGAGAGAATGACATTTTTGTGTCTGTTAGGTATGTACATGTTGAGTTAGCTTTACATTACTGGTGAATTCAATGATGAAAAATCTACAGATGAGTCCAGGATGAATCACTATTAAATAGGCTAATTCCACTTATAGAAATGAGCTTTACAATACACAGTTATTGTGAATGTGAAATAAAGTACTTCTTGTTGTTTCTATTTTGGGGGGTTGCTTTTTTAAAACAAATTTTTATTGCATAAAATATATAAAACATAAAAAAATGCTCTTGTAAACATTTTCAAGTATACATCATACTTGTAATACATTATATTGTATTAATTCTCCTCACAATGTGCATCTTAGTTAAAATGTATATATGCATAGGGGTTCATGGAAGATGAAGAAAAAAGAAAAATCCTAACACTGAACTCAGCAAAATATAAGGAATGTTTATTTGTTGCTGCTTTTTGTTAATGCTTATTTTAAATAGCTCTATATTTCCTGCAATAATCTGTATTATATGATGCTATTTCATGTTTTTTTATAACTTTAATTGTGATATTATAGTAACAGGGGCTGGGATTTAGCTCAGTTGGTAGAGCACCTCTCTGCAGTCTCTGAGGTCCCGAACACCACAAAAACAGGAGAAGGACATGGCAATCCCGAAACAATCAGCCATTCAAAAACCCTATAGGAGTCACTATGAGTCAGACATGACTTGACGGCACCTAAAAACAACAACAACATTTATAGTAACAGAAGTCACTCAAGATGTTGCTAAGCTAGAAGAAAAATACATGTTATGGTTTGCAACTATAATGGCCCCCAAAGTTCATGTGTTTGAACACTGGGTTTCCAGGAGGTGGCACTATTTGTGGAGTGGAGGCTGTTGAACTTTGCAGGAGCATCCTAGCTTTGCAGAAGTAAGTCACTGGGGGCAGGCCTCCAGTTTATTTCTTCTTCCTACTGGGGCTATAATTTACATAGTTGTTCAAAAATATTTTATGAATCATATAAAAACTACTTATTAAGAGTGTTTCCTTCATTTCCATATTTTTTCCGTATTTTTGACTGAGAAAAGTCTCAATATGGGTCTAAGTGAACCACTTTTCCAATCTATTCTTTACCAGCCCCATTTAATTTTCCCAATTCCATCCCCTCTTTTTTGTCTTCTCTCTGCTTTGACCTATATTCAATCTCCTAACCCACTCCTACCACCCCATATGCCTCTCAAGAATCAATTGACTAAAGTGGGCAACTGGTCAGATTTTCCAGGTCTACCCCAAGCTGCTCTGCACTTCCCACATCATGCACTCATCACACCAAAGACTCCTGGATTCCCATCAGACTTCTCTGGACTGTGACAGCCATGAGGACATGAAACTTTTCTGTCTTGCTCAGGACTCCTCTGTAGACTTGAGGCCCAGCCTGCTACCTGACAAATGGCAGGGGTCATTTAATGGCTGCTGCCATGTTGAGAGATTTATACCTTCACTGAATGATGCTGTGGATTTGAGGACAATGTCTGAACTACCTTCTTTAAACCCAGATACCTCTTGTATTGGGAATACCTTGAGCCTAATCCTTCCTCAACCTCATTCTCCTCTCTATACACCCAAAGCAGCAGTGCTCATGACTGCAAATCAACTGCACTTTCCTGGCTATACCTTCAAAGCCCTTGGAAAGAGCTGTACTATATCTTCCAGAAGACTAGGAGCATCCTGATGATGGGTTATCTTTCTCAATTCAAACAGGGAGCCTCTCAAGTTTGAGTCTATCCCTTTCTCATCTAAACATCATGAAGACAACAGGAGTTTATGAACAGAAGAATGCACACCAATTTCCTAGAGAAAATATTTACAGTAAATATGGTAGTATTGTTTCGGGCTATGGAACATAAAATATAATTATCAATAGCTTGTTAGCTTAAATTTTAGGAAATATAAAATTGTAGTTTTATTTTTCTGTAAATTTTTTAATTCATATGTTTTCTTTTTCATTAGCATATACTAATTTTACAAAGTAATGAGTTTACTTGTGACATTTTCATACATGCAAATAATGTACCTTGATCATATTGACTCCTTTATTACCTTCTATTATCTCCATTCCTCCTTCCTCTTGTCCCCCTTCACATCTTTAATAGGCTTCCTTTCACTTCCAGGTGTTTTCTTTTGTTTTTTTCTAAATTCTGTATATGAGAGAAAACATGTGGTATTTGTCATTTTGAGTCTGGCTTACCTTGCTTGCCACAATGATCTCCAGTTCTATTTTCCTACAAACAACATGATTTCAGTCTTCTTTATTGGCTGAATAAAACTCCACATTTTCTTTATCAATTCATTCATTGATAGGCCCCAAGACTGGCCCATAGCTATCATGAATAGTGCCATGATAAATATGAGTGTGCTGGTATCTCAGCTGGCTTTGATTATTTGGGGTATATATTTTTTATTAGAAGCTTTTTTAAAAAAAGAAATTCATGAACTGTTTTATAAATCAGCTAATGTTGACATCTTTTTATGCCGGTTCTATCCCTATATTACTTAAAAATAAAAAGATTTCAATGCCTTCAAACCTATAGTTCCTGATATATATATATATATATATATATATATGTACACACATATGTTGTTGTTGTTAGGTGCCGTCGAGTCGGTATCCGACTCATAGCGACCCTCTGTACAACAGGGGAAACACTATTGTCAGTGCTTCTCTGCTGTTCATAGGGCTTTCAATGGCAGATTGATTTTTGGGAGGGGGTTGCCAGGTCCTTCTCCCAAGCCTACAGCACCTGGTGTTCCCAGGTGGTCTCCCATCCAGGTACTAACCAGGCCCGACCCTGCTTAGCTTCCGAGATCTGCCGGGATCAGATGCCACAGGGCTACAGCTGCAGGCATATATATATATATATGTACACACATATATATGCACATATATATGCGCATGTATATATATATATATATGTACGTATTAAATATATATATTTAATTGTAGTACTAGGGGCCTGGACTGAAGGCTTCATACATACTTTGCAAGCACTCTACCACTAAACTGCATTCCCAGCCCCCTTTCTATTTGTTATCTTGGGATAGGATCTTGATAAAGTATGTAGGCTACTCCACCTTCTGAGTAACTGGATTACAGACCCTGAGGAGCTGGGATTACAGGAATGTGCCACTGTTCCCAGCCTATATTTTTATTTTTTAAATTCATATCTTTTACTACATCCTAGTAATAAATGTTCTTATCACTGAAACAAAGAAATATCAAGCCAAGCAAAGTATTCATACTATATGTTTTTGTTAAGGTAGATTATCTTCTGTGACAAAAATCCTCAAAATGTCTAGTAATTCATACAATAGAATTCTAATTTTCATCTGTTCTAATGTGTTGTGGGTTGGTAGCGACTCACACTCTGTTCCATGACTCACAACTTCTGCAGTCACTCCTTCCACTATATTATAATGTGCAGACAGGGAAAGAAGTAGAAAAGAAAGCACACTTTCTCTTAACGCCTTGGAGATGGAATTAACAATCTGCCTTTCCAATGACATTACATTAGCTAGATCTCAGTCACATGATCCCCCAACTATACTTGGCTGTGTGCCTTAAAATAAAAGAGAATAGGACATTGGTGAGTCCTCACAGCTCTGTCATACCTTTCTAATTGCCAATTATCTGTTTTATTTTTTCTATATTTAGACATTAACTTCTTCCCCAACAGACATAACTCACAGTCCAATGAAGCCATGGCATTCACTTCCAAGTCCAGGATTTCTCAGTGATACAACCCTGTTTATTATATGTTCTGCATGTGGATCTCCTGCATGTGGTTCAACAAACTAGAAAATAAAAAGAACAGTCCTTCCACCACTGCCACAAGCCAATTTTTGCAAAAATAGAGCAGACACTGGATAACCTCTATGGAAATTTCTTAGATAGATAGTATCAGAGCCACAGGAATTCTGAAATCTGTGTGAGAAGGCATGTTCAAGTCCAGTCTATGAGGCATGACAGAAATTCTTTTATATGACATTGGCTTCACTCTCTGGAAGGCCCTCTTGGCATCTGGAGATTATTCCTTTCTCATTATCCTCTTCCAAAGTGGATTAGACATCCCTTTCAGGGGCAGTGCAATTCAGCCTGCTCTTCTTGCCTCAATATTGATTTAAGACTTTGAAACACTCGTATACTTTTGTAGTCTGGGCTTATGGTTGCTTAGGCAAAATAATTTTGTCAAAAAATTAGCAGCCTTCTGAATGATTTCATGTCAACTCCCTTGGCAATAACTCTTTTCAAAGTTATTTCTCTGGCCTAATTCTCAAGTCAAGCTCATTTCTTTGGTTTTATTTAAACCCCTATTTCTCTCTTTGTTAAATGCACAGCTATTGCCCAAAGTTTTCTGAACTAAAAGGATAGGAAGACTATTTACTTATTTATTTATCTATTTGAGATAGAATCACCCTAAATTGCTAGGCTGACTTCAAAGTTGTGATCTTCCTGCCTCAGCCTCCCAAATAGCCGGGATTACAGACATGAGTCACTGTTCCCAGCCAGATTACACCTCTAATCTCATCTTTTTAGCAAAGTGGACCATTAGCCAACTTTTTCTATCAAATTTTTGTACTATACTCTTCTTCATTCTACTTGCAAATTGGTGGTTTCCTTCATGAACTTTATCAAAGGAAGTCAGCAATAATTGATACCAAATCACTGCATCTTTCCAGTTATTTCTTTTTTGGCTATTACTTTATTGGGCAAATAGTCTGCTTTTCATATAACAGTAATGATTTTACTGAATTTTTTAACAGAGCATAACATTTAGAGAGGTGCTCGGAAAAACTGGAAGAGAAGCAAAATTAATGTCCAGTGGTGCAGACAGCCCTTAGTTTCAAATACACATTGTTGTTGTTGTTAGGTGCCGTCGAGTCGGTATCCAACTCATAGCGACCCTCATAGGGTTTTCAATGGCTGAGTGCTTCGGGATTGCCTTGGGAGTGGATTGCCAGGCCCTTCTCCCATTTTTGCGGTGCTGGGAATTGAACTAGGGGCCTCAGAGACTGCAGCCCAGTGCTCTACCCACTGAGCTAAATCCCAGCCCCAAATACACATAAAGACAATATTACCACCGGCCAGGTTCAGGTGCACTCATGATGGGTAGACAGAGTCCCCACATGAGGAAGAGTATCTTTAATAAAGGCATCGAAGGGAAAGTCTACCGAAAGGGGAAAAGTACCTTTTACCTCGGAGGAAAAGTCTACTGATAGGGGAAGAGTACCTCCTAAAAAGAAGGTCTCTTCATGGAAAGGGACTTGGAGTCTCATCTTTTCTTTTTCTTAAATTTGAATTGGTCACTGTTTTCTTCATATTGTAGATTTCTGGGAGATATTAATGAAAAACAAGTAATAAATGTAAATATATAATCTTCTGGCTCTGTGAGCAGTGCTGATTCAGATTAGGAGTTGACAAACCTTCCTAGCAGGCTTTCTTAGGGAAATTCTTGAATGACTTCCAACAACTTAAACTCCTTGAGTAAACAAAAACAAAAGACTTTGTACCAACAGCCCTATAGTAAACAAAACATTCTGATAAGATAAAGCACCCATTTGTCATAACAAATGGACTCAGTGTGGTGACACACAGGTAACAATTAACTGCCCCTAATTCCTGCATAAAGTTGAGAATAGTTAATTGATTTAGATACAGGAGGTGTAGGTGCTCAGGTCATCTTGGTTTATCTCTTTGTAGTAAACACAATTTGTCTCTGAGTTCATCTCCTACTTTGATCAACACCTAACACTCATGTGATAATTTAATCAAGTGATTGTTGACAAAACCTTGATGTAATCCATCAATGCTACCAATTTCCTTGTCTTTTTTCTGACCTTTCATAAGATTAGTGAACTGTAGTTCTGTATAAAAGGCTGGGCTATCTGGGAAATAAAATGGAACAAGGTCACACTGCCTCCAAACTGCTGTGTTTGTTACCCGTCGCTGATTCCTCATCTGCCTTCGGGAACCCCTGGATCTTAGGCAGCAGCTGGTCTGCGGCAATCACCTCATGTTTTTAAAAATCTACAATGCAGGAGACATGGAATATCAGGCCATTCCATTAGCTGAGGCATTGTATAAAGAAACTATGGTGAGTTCTGGGACAATATTTTAGGTAGGAAACAACTGAGCACTTTCATTGAGACCTGTGTAACTGAACAGATAAGTGTCTAACAGGAAAGGGTATATTTGGGTAGTTTTTGCTTATATTCAGTTATTTTCATATCAGCATCCCTATTTTCATCATAATTTCATAAACTTATAATCTTATTAAAAGTAGATTTTTTTTCAAAATCACAATTCTATATTTAACAAATTGAGCTACTCAGGGGCCTAGTTATCACATGAAGAGTTAAATTTACAGGTAAGTAAACTCTCTTTCTTTCAAAAGCATTTAGGTGTGAGCTTAACTCACTCTTATATAAGTAACTCTTCCTTTGCAGAGCAGAAACTCACTCTCAAAGACAAAAAAGTCCAAGAAATATAAATAACATTTGTGCAGCTGAAGAGATACTCCCTTTGCACACTTAACTCTGAGCCAGTTCATTCTTCAGACTGAAGAACTCACTTGGGTCTGTGGAAGGATTTGTCATGCCCTACAGGCCAACAGCAGGAAGTAAAAGCAGAAGGCAAATTTACTCTCCTTCAGCCCTTGCCCTTTCCTACTTATTCTTCCCAATCTAGCCTCTGTGCCACTGAAATGAGTCAAAAAGCCTCCAGCATTTTCTCTGAATATTTTGTTGGACCATTTGCATCAGGTATTCTTTTACCTGGAACAATTTTCCCTGAGATATTCTAATAACTGAATTTTCACTTTGTTTCGGCCTATACAAACAACACCTTCTTAAAGAGGACTTACAAACACCACATTCACCTCCTTGGTGCTCCTAATTATTTATTCTACTATTCCTGTTTCTACGGCATTTTATCTAATTCTCATAGCTATCATGTTTATTTTTTATTTCTACCATCCCTTTATCATGGGAGCTCCATAAGTTCAGATACCTTTGTTATTTTACACTGATAGACTCTAGTGCCTAGAACATTGCCTCATATACTGTAGACCTTCAATAATCAGTTGAATGAATGAACTGGAAGAGCTCCTTTCTTCCAGAGCTGGAGAATTCTCAATATTTTCCATTGTCTCCCACAATCCATTGTAACTAAAAGTATAAAAGCAGAGCCTACAGTGCTGAGCACACACCCCAGAAGGGAGGTTCCAGGGCTTGTCACTACCTGAAGCTCTTTGACTCATCATTTCAGATGGCTTGGATTTAGTTTGAGCAGTAACTAATACTGTTCAGCTTGACCATATTCCACTTCTCACCATATGCAGCTACAATCTCCCACCATGCTGAGCCTGAGTTCTTGAGGTTTTAGAACTATCAGATTGTGTTTTGAATATGAACACAGAAGAATGTTTGATGTTGATATGCTTTTTCTCATGTGGTGGAAACAAGACAGGGGCGTTGTGTAATACAATTTTGCTTCAGATTATTTTGAAATCTTCATGAAGAAGAAAGTTAGACAGGTGACATTAAAAGTGAGAAAGGAGAAGACAATGTCCATTTGGGAACAAATCTTTCCATGCTGATTTTGAAGATGAATAAACTAAATTCAGCCATTCTCCCAGAGCTCTTCCCTTATTACCAATGGTTGTTTACTTAAAATGAATTTCATAGTAGACAGGGTAAAGAAAATATTCTTGTGATCACAATTCCAAAAATTTAGTCTGCCTTCCTTAATTTTTTTCCTTAATTCAGTTATTTTTACTGCTTAACAAAAGTTGCATTTTCTTTGAATAATTACATACAAAAGGAGAGTCTTCACAGTAAAGCACAAATCTTTATCTTCAGATAAAGAAATAGGAAACGAAGGGAAGCAACTCAGTGTCCTAATGATGGAGGGATGGAAAAACTATCTTCAAAAGTTGGACAAGTATTGTGCTGTTTTATCATATGAACTTTTTCTCCTTTCCCTGAAGAAGAGATCCTCTATTAACACCACCTCTTTCTTCCAGGGGACTGAAGTTTAGCTCAGTTGGTAGAGTGCTGCTCTGCACTCTCTGAGCCCTGGGTTTGATTTCCAGCACTGCAAAAATGGGAAAAGGACATGGCAACCCACTCCCAAAACAATCCCCAAGCACTCAGCCATTGAAAACCCTATGAATAGCAGAGAAGCACTGACATAGTGCAGGACATGGCAGTGTCGACCAGTGTTTCATTCTGTTGTACATAGGGTAACTATGAGTTGGACCTGACTTGAGAGTACCAAACAATTTTCTTCCAGGCATTTCTAAGTACTAGAAAAGATGCTGTACTAGCTGTACCCTTGCCAGCCACTGTTCCTCCTGAGAATCTTATCTGTATGTTCTTCCTAGTGCCTGGTGGCCTGGTCTTCCAGAGTCCATCACCTTACACATTCCTACAAAGCCTACTTTACCATTGTCCATCACTACACTATTTGATTTCTCCCTATTGTCTATCTCCGCAGTAGACATCTGACCAAATCTTTTCCTTTGAAACCTCTTTTATCTGACCAGCAGCAGTGCATGTTCCAAAGCTAGAACAGCCTCAGAAGCTAGCAAGGCTAAAAAATCACAAAGACAAATTATCCTTCCCTTTTATGAAAAGCACAAAGACAAATTAACCTTCTTCTTGAAAGTCTATTGTGGAGAAAGGCTGTGTCTTCACCATGCTTCATTCCTTGATCTCCCTAGAATAGAGTTTGTTGGTAGGTGCCGTTGACTCAGGTCCAACTCATAGAAACCCTCATAGGGCTTTCAGTGGCTGATTATTTTGGAATTTTTTCATGAGTGGATTGCCACATCCTTCTCCTGTTTTTGCAGTGCTGGAGATTGAACCGAGGTCCTCAGAGAGAGCAGAGCAGTGCTCTACCAACTGAGCTAAACCCCAGCCAAGGATGAGGCTTAGCAGAGAAGAAAGAAGCCTTCTTCTCCTAAATATATTGCCATGCAACATTCTGGGAATAAGCTAAGACAAGACCATCCTCAGCTGCACCAACCTTTCTAGAGTCTCAGAAGAAGAAATTTAGATAAGGTCCAACTTTGTCACAGTGATCCATCTGACTTTCTGTGCTCTGGACATTGATTTCTGCCCTCTGGATGATTGCATTTATATGTTTTCTCCTGGATTATGTGCCCATTTCATTGTTCTCTTAATCTGGCTTCTTCAATAAATTGTATCTGACATTAAAAACTCATGAACAGGGAGTTTATCTGGAGATATAATCAGAGGGAAGAAGAATAATGGCAAGGAGGACTCTGAGAAGGAAGAATTACTTATTTAAAGAGGCATTATCATTTTGCATGTCACCAAAAACAATTGATGGTCAAGTCCATTGGACTTTTTGAGGATCTTTAATAAATACTCTAAGAACTCTTTGTCCTAGAGATGAAGGTAGGAGTTATTTATCCATAGCTTTCTCTCATTCTCCTTACTAACAGCATATGTCAAGTGTGGGCCTATGCACATTAACTCTCCCACACTTCTCAGTTGTACACATAAGAGTATACTGCATTCCATGGGTGCCCTGCACTGCAGTATCATAGAAGCCCTGGATCAGAAACAGAAGGGTATGCAGCATGGTTCTGCAGAGCAACTTTGTCAAGTGTTCTCTGTGCAAAACCCATCTAAGCCTACATAGAAATGGCTATGTGACAGTGCATAGGTAAAAATTAGGACAGAGAGAATTTGTGGGGATGCCCAAGAGGTATTAAGAATAATTATCTAGCAAGTCCAAGAAAGGTAAGGATTTGATATAAGAAAATGAACATCTTATTCTGAGAAGGAGATCAGGGTGGAAGTCAGAGGCATGTAGGGAGATGCTAGTTGCAATTGGCAGCCTTATGGCTTCCTGGCAAATTTGTGGCTAACCCAGCATTGCTGGTGAGGAAATTGGGCTTCTAAGTATAGTAGAAAAAACTTTTTTAACCAAATATTCAGTGTACTTAGACAAAAAAAGCAGCAGAACAGAGAAATTATAAAAGCTAGAACAAGGCCAGTGTTGGCTGGTGTTAAGTAAGAAGTCACAGAAGTGCATGAGTTCCAAGCCCAAAGAAAATATTGAATGGGAGCCTCCTTTGCACCAAGAGACGTGAGTCTACTGGGGACATGAGAATCAGGAATGCATCGTCAGAGCTGAGGTTCAGATTAGCCAGGTCCTCAGCCTGATGGCAGACAAGACCAAGAAGCAGGAAACAGCTTGTCTTAGGTCTGAGATTACCATCATATAGGTGGCATGACATACTTGGAACTCCCTTTGTACGGTCCACAGGAAGGGATTTGAGCAAGGAGGGCTTGTGTCCAAGCCTAGAGGAGAGCTAAATTGATGCAAGAGTCCTTGAATATAGGCATAGTGGCAGCAGTGACCCCAGCCTAGAGGGAGGTGACCACTTAAACTTTAGCAAAGAAGGAAACAGAAGAATGGAGAAAGTAATAGGAACATCTGACTTGTGCTGAACTATTACTTCTCTTCCAGCTCATATTATGAAGCTTATCACAATGAAGTATTTCCCTTCTAAGAAACTTCCTAGTAGTTCTCAGAGCAGCCTTTGGTATCTCTTTACAAATAACACTCTCTATTCATCCATCCACTCACATTCATTCATTTATTCTGTAAGTATCTGTTTCCTGAGCAGCTACCATACATTGGGTACCACATGATAGTAGAGGTAAAGCAAAGGCCAGGGGGACCCAGTGGGAGCAGCCTTTGGTGGTGCCTAGCTGGTTCTGGATTCATGTTCATAGGAGGGGACACAGCTATGGAGCCAGAGGGTATTACACGGACATTTAAGTAAGCAAAATAAGAAGCAGGGACCATCCAAAAACCTGAGTTTTAATCATAGTTTGAAGTTTCTAAAGACCACACTTTTTTACAGATTGTGGGTTGCAGGCAGGCCTGGATTAGTGAACTGTTTCATCTGGAGCTGAGTGAATTTTAGTAAAAAGGCTTAGGGACTCCTGGCTCTCTTCATCCTACCTTAGCCCCAGAGAAGGTAACCCCATGAGAGGCAGGGTCTCCCAGGCCTGCTGCCACATTACACAGAAAAGTGGCCAGGCTAGAAGGAACAAGGCACTTTGGAATTGAGGCCTAACTTCCCCCATATTTTCATTGCTCAGCTTTCTCCTTTACTGACTGAGGTCTTCCTGCCCTTCTGTGTGTCTTTGAGTCTTTTTTTGGATAGAAGTCTTTTTAGAGTCAAAAGAATCATTTTAGCTTTTTTGCCCCTCCCAGGCTTGAGTACATTAAGTGATGGATAAGCAGAATTACAACTTTTTCCCACTTGGGGCAATTCAGGCCACCATGTCCATGGTCTCCCAGAAGAACCACAAATGCCTACTATTTACTCCACATCCACTTTAGATCCTAAGGAGCCCAACAGTGTTGCTTGAGCTAAGGACTAACACTTCCAGAAGACAGGACTTTTTATGATTCTAGCAGCCCCCAAACTCCTTCCTTCTCACTCTCTCAGTTCGCATTTACCTCCCTGTAAACACTACATCTGTGTACGCAGGGTGCTCTGTGGAAATAAGTCCCAAATGACACAACTGTCAGCAAGTGCCTAAAAAAGAAAAGCAAAAAAGGGAAAAAGGTCATTGTATCCATCAGCCGTCATCATTGTAGCAGAAAAACCAACAAAAATGAACTTATGGAGGAAAAGATTTATTGGAAGCTCACAGTTATAAGATCATCCCAGAATGGCAACAAGACAGGTATGGCAGCAGCAGCAGGCAGGGTCCATGTCAGATGGCCTTATAGCTTCATACAGCAGTGTTAGGAGGCAGAGAACTTCCTGGAACTTCAGGTTCTGATTTTTTAAAAATCCCCGAAGGACTATCCCCAGTGACCACTTCTGCAAAGCCGAGTCCCACCTCCCAAAGTTCTAGGACCTCCACAAACACTACCACCATTTGGAGACCAAACATTAAAGCAGATGACTTTTGGGGGACATTTTATACTCAATCTGTGACAATTGTGTGTTGGTAGTTTCACCACAAAATCTAAGTCAACAGGTGGATATAAGCAATGGAGTAAATCATTCTGACAGGTGAGAAATGAAGGAACAGCAATACCAAAAAATCTCATTTATTTGAGGTAGGGCTTTTTCCCTGCATGAAAGCCTATTGGTCAAGGATACCATATCAGATCCAAGTGGCCATACTGCATATTCTCCTCTGCACAAAGGTAAGCCTCATTACTTGGAACTTTTTACCATTTGCTCTAGTCATTTGATGCCTGCAGCCCTAGCACTGTGGCGTCTGATCTCATCAGACCTTAGAAGCTAAGCAGGATCAGGCCTGGTTAGTACTTGGATGGGAAACCACCTGGGAACACCAGATATTATAGGCTTGGGAGAAGGACCTGAAAACCCCTTCCCAAAAATCAATCCACCATTGAAAACCCTATAAATAGCAGAGAAGCACTGATAACAGTGTTTTGCCTGTTGTATGTAGGGTCACTATGAGTCAGATACTGACTCAACGGCACCAAACAACAACAACTAGTTATTTGATTTTATGGAGCCACCTTGGCATTTTTGCTGTCTTTTCTCCTCCCTATTATTGAAATTTGGCCAAAGTCATGCAGACTGTTCATCTGACTTACAAATTGTAGTAATTTTTGTTTTAAAAATAAGGTTTGGATTTGAAAAGACTGTAGGCATAATTTATTCTGCCTCATCCATACTTGCTGTGTCAGTTAGAAGGGGATCGGATGGTGCCATGACCCAAAGTAAGTAAGTAGCAAATAAGAACTAGAACCCAGATCTATAGCACATTCACTGAAATAATTTTTTCTTTACGCATACTTTTAATACTGAGAGTTTATTTTTTTAGCAAAGACTTTTGTGAGAGTTTTCTGTATTTGGCACTTGGGCTGCTAAAAAAATAATTTAGGTAACAGGGAATTTACTCTATAAGACCACAACTTATTCAGGAGTATAAGAACTAAAATACAACATAGTAAGTGATCAATGTCACGGAATAGGGGCAAGTATGTGGCAGTTTGGGGGGAGACAAAGAAAACTTCTGGAAGTTCTGAGCTAGCCATCCAAAAGTGTCATTTGAGGTGATCTGTGGTGGTTGGATAAACTCAAACAGCAGGAGCAAGGAGAGAACCTGGGACAGAGAAGCATGTGAGCCAGCCCACAGCATGATCATGTGGGGTTCTACAGGGGTCAGAGTTTTTCCGTAGGTGATAAATTATCCTATTTATCAGAAGTAGAGGCAAGTTGCAGTTATTATTATTGTTGTTGTTTTCCACACATCACATTTCCATAGGACCCAATATCACGAGTCTCACATTCTTACTAGGAGTCTTTTGCTCTAACTTGGTTTAATGATATGTTGGAAGAAAGGGAACCAGGAAGGGCTCTGCTCAAGTGGAGCAGAGCAGATCACCTTAAGTTTCTCTTCTTTAAATGCTCAGAAATCATCAAGGCATTCTTTGTGGTAGATTGAGAGAAGAAACTTTGCTTCTTCTGAGACCTGAAGTGGCATTGAGTATGGCTTCTTCCTGAGTTACTCTTTGTTGAAATCATCTGCTCTGTCTTTAGGGCCACCCATCACTGAAGCATGAGTTCCCACTAGCAGATGTAGCCCTGTCCTGCAACCCCTTACCTGCAGCAGCAGCAGGTGAAATAGCCTCCCCAGCCCCCACCTCAGGAATCATATGTCCTCCATACCAGGAAGCCCTATAACACCAAGCCTCCTGAGCCCTCTCCTTCAACAGTCACTCCAGGACCGGCTTAGCAGAAGACAAAGCAGAAGTAACATGGTCCACAGCATGATCACCAAATACTGAACCCTCTTTCCCATGCTGCCTATGGGTCCCCTCAGCCTTGCATCAGCATGCTATCACCTTGAGTCACAATCCCTCTTCATTTGCACCCTAAAAACATGTACTATGAAGCTTTTCTTCCTGCATATTTGGGGATCTCTGAGCCTCTGAATTAGGCTGAGGGACTTGGCACCTGAGCTGGTTTTTGTCTGCCCAGAGTTCATCTAAAGAGGGACGAAGGCTAAAATTCTGATATGCTCCCACTAAACTTACTTCCACTTCCCTTCTAACTGTGCATGTTGTTTGATTCAACTCCTTCCTTTCTTTTCCCTCATTACACAGGATCTGTTCCCAGAGATGGATGGGTAGAGAAGGGCTTTGTTCAAATGGCATCCAGTCCTGGCACTAGGGGGTAGGAGGTTGATCTCCCTGAGCATTCTTGGGCTGCCAGAGGAAGGTTTGCAGTGCCACCCACAGGCTGTTGCTTTGGGCACCCAGGGCTGCAGCCGGGCTCTCCTATTGCAACCCAGTGAGTCACACTGGAGTTTAGTTAGTATCTGTCCAAACTGACTTTGACTTATCTAACTCTGAGTATCCTGCCCCCAAATCTGGCCTACAGACTGCTGTCTTATTCAACCAACTCTGTTGTTCTTATATATGTGAATCTGCTCCTCCTTATTCATTTCTTCTAGATACCCACAACTCAGATTCCCAAACACACCCAAACCCTCACAGCCTTGGCTGGTGGTGTCTCAGTCACTCCTCTTGGGTTCTCTCAGTGCCCAGTTTGTGCCAGAAAGGAAATGAGGAGGATTCTCTAGCCAGGGGCATTTATAGTATCCTACAGGCCTGTGCTTCATACTGGTTTTTCATTCAAATACACACACACACACACACACACACACTCAGAAGCCTTAAGGCCTCACAGAGTAACACACAAAAGCTGATCCTCCAGATTCGCAGGTTGGAGACTTTATTGTACACACAGTGTGGTGGGAACCAAAGGCAAGGAACACTGTTAGGCTCACCTCCATCTTCCTAGAGTATAAAATGCTTAGGGTAAAATGCAAAAAATCCAAACACCAATAGCACATCCATATATATGTGCATATATTTGTATTTATATAAAAGCTTTGTTATTTTAATTTTGATTTTTATTTTTAGTTGATGCATAATAATTTTACAAACTTATGAGATTTAAAGTGATGACTCAATATATGTATATAATACCTAATGATCAAATCAGGGTAAGTAGCATTTCAGTCTCCTCTTCATTTCTTTATGTTTGGGGACTTCAAACTCTTCTCTTCTAGTTCTTCATGAAATATATAACATGCTACTATAAACTATAGTCATCCTACTGTGTCATAAAACACTAGAGCTTATTCCTCCACTTTGCTACTAGGAAACAAAGCAAATTGTCCTGCAATGGTATATGTTGGGGTTTAGCTCTAGCCCGGCTAAGATTAGGGCCAAACCCTCAACACAACAATGTGGTCGGTGCCGGGAAAGAAGGACCTCAGGAGACCTTCTGGTGATTAAACAAGGGTAGGTAAAGTTCATTGGGATGCTCCCTTGATGGAGAGCAAGGAGCAAGCAGCCCCTACAGAGCAGAGCTCTATCCCTTTAAGTGCTGGCTCTAGGCCTGCAGCATTCTTTTATAGGGTCCTGGAGGGGTCACATGGTGGGGTTCAGCCAATCAGGGCCTGCAACTAACCAAAAAACAAACAGAAAAAAGTGTGTTCTGATTATGCTATATTTATTACTCAGCATTATCTAGCTGCAAAAACAAACAGTCCCTATTGTTGTTTTCAGTGTAATAGAAGTTATTTCTTCCACATGTCAAATGTGGATTGGCAAGTCTTTGCTCCATACAGCCATAAGAAGAACCAGGCTCCTTCCTTCATATGGTATAAATATCTTCTAATGCCTTGTTCCCATAATTCAGGCTTAAGAACAGGGAAATATACTGAATATGAAGAAAACACCCTGAACTTACCCACTTGGAACCAGAAATGACATAACACTCTTCTTTTCATATTGACCTGGGTAGAATTTTTTCATGTGACCATATCTATCTTACAAAATCATGAAATGTAGTTTATCAGTGTGCCCTGAAGGAAGAGGAAAACACAGATGATTGTAAGCCTTTCAAGATTCCTCCACAGTCTACATTTCTCATCCTCAAATATCCATTTAACCCTCTTGCCTCATAAGCAGAACACCATTCTGCAAGGAAGAAAATCCATAGTACTATTCAGCTCAAAGTCTAAGGTCATTGAGTGATAAGGAATTCTTCCTATCAGATCTTAACATATTGGTGGCTTTGCCAAATTTCTTTCTGTTATTGATTTCTAATTGTATTCCATTGTTTTTAGAGAATGTGCCTTATGTCATTTAAGCCCTTTTAAATTTATATACAGTTAGTCCCCAATTTACAATGGTTCAACTTACCACTTCTCAAATTCATTATAGTGCAAAAGCAATACACATTAAGTAACAATTTACACTTAATTTTGAATTTTGATCTTTTCCTGGGCCAGCAATACCATATCACAATGCTGGGCAGTGGCAACAAGCCACATCTCTCAGTCTTCCATGTGATCATGAAAGTAAACATTTAATACTGTATAGTGGACTATGTTGCTAAGCTATAATATTCAATAGGTAAATGATAGAGAAGACTTAGATGGGGATGGTGGGAGGAGGCATACAAGAGGGTAAGGGGGAACCTATATGAATAATGTACATCAAAATGCATACATGTAAATGCCACAATGAAAAGCATGTCAGAATGAATCACATTAAGGTATACATTAAAAACATCCAATAATAACAAAAAAAGGTGACAATGTTAAAAAATTCAATAGGTGAGATGTATTAAATGCATTTTTAACTCAAAACATTTTCAATTCACAATAAGTTTATGTGGATGTAACCACATTGAGGGGCTGAGGATGTAGCCCAGTGGTAGAGTACTTTCCTAGCATGCACAAGGCTCTGGGTTTGATCCACAGCAGTGCAAAGGGGATAAAAAATCCACTAAGGATGTAACCACATTATAAGTAAAGGAGTATTTATATAGTGCATCTTTAGCTTAGCTGATTTTACAGTCCATCCTGAAGAATGTTTTGTCTATACTTAATAAAAATGTGTATTCTTCTACTGTCATTGGTATGTCCTACAGATGTTTGTTAGGTCTAGTTGGTTTATACTATTGTTCAGTTCTTTTATTTATTTGTTCATCTGCCTATATGTTCTGTCTATTATTTTTTTCTTGCTTTTTTTATTGTCTCTTTGGCACTGGGGATCAAATCCTGGGCTTCGCACCTGCTACTCAAGTGCTCTACCACTGAGCTAAATCTCCAGCCCTATGTTCAGTCTATTATTGAAAGTAGGATGTTGAACTCTCAAATTAGTATTGTTGAATTGTCTGTATCTACATTCAATTCAAGTCAGACTTTGATTCATATATTTTAAGACTTTGTTGTTATTTCCATTCTTTTTGAGTTCTTCAGTAACCACTCCCAAAGGCAACCAATAATTGCCAATTCAGAAAAACACTGTAATTGGTTCCATTCCTTCTCATCTCACTACAGGTTCGTGTGATTTCCTCTGAAGTATTATAAGCAATGATTTTAATGGCCACATAGGTTGCCATGTTTCCAGCCATCAGAATCGATTTTCTCATTGTCCATGACCAATTGCTAAGACAGTGCTGCACATGGTAGCATTTATTTCAACAGTGGCCTGCTTCAAAAGTTGGCTTCAAGGTGCCAATTTTTGTTATAGCATTAGACTGCTACTAAAAACTACCCTAAACATCAGTCCCTTAACACAGTAGACATTTACCTCTCACTCATATTATAGTGCAATAAATGTTAGCATGAACCTCTATTCTACTCATCCTTCATGAATCCATGTTAATTGCTCCATCCCCTTTTAGGGCCCTATTCTTTACAATCACCTATGTAAAAAGGGAGGTCTTGGAAAAGGCATACCCTGGCAAACTGACTTGTCCTGTAGGTGATCCATACGAACTTTGCTCACATTTCACTGAACAGAACCCAGCAATAACTCTCTCCTAAACCAAGAAATGTCATCCAGTAGTGTGTTGTGAAAGATGAGGAGAATACAGATGGGGTCTCCACTACATGGCACCCGTATCTTCTAAAATTTAAGAACTTATCCAAGACCTATAGGGAGCACTAAGGAACATGTCCCCTAGTTAATTTCTAAACTCTAAATTGGATTATTCATTTCTTTGACATCTAAACTGACTTATGACAGGTTCTGCAAGGCACTGGGATTATAGTAGTGATCATGGTATATGGTGGCTAAGAAGTAATAGAGATGTTCCCCAAGTAAAACACAAATCATTCCATAATCACCATAGTGACAATATCCAAAGGGGAAGATATAGGATGTTAAGTCTACCCATATTCTACAGCTACTGCAATAAATTAACCACAAACTTAGTGGCTTGAAACAATACAAGTTTATTGTCTTATAATTCTAGAGGCAGAAGTTTACCATAGATTTCACTGGGGTAAAATCCAAGGCTATGTTCCCTTCTGCCTTTTCCAGCACCTAGAGGCCACTTGATGGCATCTAACAACAGCAAACCACAGAGACCACCTGCATTCCCTGATTCTTGGCCCTCTTCTGTAATCATCAGAGCTAGTAGTAGTGTAGTTAGTCATTCTCCTGTTTCCATTCTGTTCTACTCCTTCTCACACTTTTAAGGACCCTTGATGTTACACTGAGCACAACGGATAATCTGGAATGTCTCTCTATGTCAAGGTCAACTGACTAGCGTGCTTAATTGTGTACATAGACTGCTAGGGTCTGAATGTGTTTATGTCTCTGCCAAGTTCATAGGCTGAATGTGATGGTATTAGAAGTTGGGGGTCATTAGAGGTGATTAGATTATGAAGGTAACACCTCCACAAATGGAATTGATGCCCTTATATAAGTGATCTGAGAAAGACCCCTATCCCTTCCACCATATGAGACGTAGCCAGGAGATCCCATCTACAAACAAGAAAGTGGGTCTTCACCACACATTGAATCTGCCTTGTTCTTGGATTTCTGGCTTCAAGAACTGTGAGAAATTAATTTCTGTTGTTTACAAGACAACCAGTTTTTAGTATTTTTCATAGCAGCTCAAAAGTACTAAGATACAACTTTACTTCCTCTTTTTCATGTATAGTACCATACTTTCATGTTCCAGAGATTGGGACTTCCACATCTTTGAGGTGCCATCTTTCTTCCCACCACATTAACAGAGTACATAACTAGATGAAACAGAGACCCTGAACAATCAGGGAGGTTTCTCTAACAAAGTAAAATTAAGCTGATGCCATAAGGATGAATAAGTATTAGCCAGAGGAAGAGATTTGTAAGGAGTGGACCAAGAAAGGAAGTAGGATCTACCTAGATTCTAATGGACTCCATTATGTGGAACTGAAGCCCCAAAGTTGCTGGCTGGGGATGAATCAAGGAAAAAGTGGCAGAGAGAAGTATGCAGAGATAAAAAGAAAAAATTCATTCATGGCTTTGGCAACCATGATAAGGATTTAGGGTTCTGTCCCAAGAGAAATGAAAATTTTTTGAAATAGGACATGCAGTACACTGAAAAACAATGTGAATAAATTGAGAAAGGTTGTCAAAAATTACTGGAGTCTCTCTCTGATAAGAAAATAATAATAACAAATATGAAAGCATTTTACATCAGTAGTTATAGGAAAAAGTTAATGAAATTATCTTAATTCTACTAGACAAACATTATGAATCCTTTCAAATGAATGCTCTTTCATCTATATCAAATAATCTTTATAATATTTGTGACTCAATGACTCCCAGTTCATCTTTTTCTTTCCTGGTGCATACCCATGGCCTCCTTTCTCCTACCTGATATCTGTAAGGTCTTGTTTTCCTCACTTAAGATGGTGACATTCCTGCCCATAATCCAGTTATCACAAAGACCTTCATTTCCATTAGTGATAGCAGTGTTTCCTGAGATGGTCTGAGTTTCTACTGGTATGTGACTGTGCAATTTTGTTATGTTAAAGACTTAGGTGGTGTACTCTTCAGCAGCAGGATGGTGAACTCACCTCTTCCTTTATGGCAGTGCAGTCATTTTTTTCAATTCATTTTACTGAATTGTATACTAAATGCATAACTTAATGGTAATTGTCAGTGAAGTGTGTTTCATTGATTATGAAATTGATTAAAATATGTTAAATATGGAATATTTTCATCATCCCCCCAAAATTTCCTTGTGTCCCATCCTAGCAAATCATTCTTAAACAAAGATAATCACTGTTCTGTTCTAGGTCACTGTAGGTAAGATTTGTCTTTCCTAAAGTTTCACATGGGCTGGGATTTAGCTCAGTTGGTAGAGTGCTGTGCTGCAGTCTCTGAGGTCCCGAGTTCAATTCCCAGCACTGCAAAAATGGGAGAAGGACCTGGCAATCCACTCCCAAGGCTATCCCGAAACAGTCAGCCAATGAAAACCCTATGAGGGTCACACGGATACCAACTCGATGGCACCTAACAACAGTGAAAAATTTTTGGTCCATTTTGCATTCATTTTTCACAGTGTAACATAAGAGAATCTAGTTTTATTCATCTACATGTATATACACTTTTCCCAGCACCACTTGTTAAAGAAGCTGTCTTTTCTACACTGTATGTTATTGGTACCTTTACCCAGAATCAGATGACTGTACTTACTTGAGCTTAATTCTGGATCTTCTATTTTACTCCATTGGTTAACATTGCCTGTTTTTTTGGCCAGTACCATGGTATTTTTGTTACTATGGCTCTGTAGTATAGGATGAAATCAGGTATTGATGCTCCCACATTATTCTCATTACTTAAATTTGCTTTGGCTTTTAGAGCTTTGTGTTTACATTTACATTTTAGAATTGGTTAGACATGTTGTTGTTGTTGTTGTTAGGTGCCATCGAGTCGAGTCCGACTCATAGCAACCCTATGTACAGCAGATCGAAACACTTGCCGATTCTGTGCCAGGCAAACCATCTTATTTATGTTTAAGCCCATTGTTGCAGACACTGTGTTAATCCATCTGGTGGAGGGTTTTCCTCTTTTCCGTTGACCTGCCACTCTTCCAAACATG
>VMDO01002409.1:147812-169617 GCA_007922755.1 Pedetes capensis | reverse complement strand
ATACTAGTAAGGGCTGGGGCTTAGCTCAGTTGGTAGAGTGCTACTCTGTACTCTCTGAAGACCCAAGTTTGATCACCATTACCATGAAAACAGGAGAAGGATGTGGCAATCCACTCTCAAAGCAATCCTGAAACAGATATTGAATACGTTGTGAAGGTTGCTATGAGTTGGATCTGGCTCCACGGCACCTAACAGCAGCAGCAGCATATACTAGTGAGGAGAAAAAGGAATAGAGAAAAAGCAATAAATCCAACAGAAGGCACAAAGAAAAAAAGGACGAAGAAAAAGAAAAACATGGGGAATATAAAGGATACAAAATGATATAATAGTTGTGTTATGTTTGTGTTAGGTGCCCTCAAGTTGGATCTTACTTATAGCAACTCTGTATACAACAGGACGAAATACCACACTCAGCACTGTGCCAGGCACACAGTCTTTTTATGACTGAGTCCATTGTTGCAGTCACTGTGTTTCTTCTCATTCTGAGTTGTGCCACATCAGCAAATGGAGGTCCCAGGGGCTTCATTCCATTCCCATCATTAAAGTTGAGTCTACTTTGACGGGGCAACTCCTTCCCCAGTTGTCTTTTAAATGCTTTCCAGTCTGGGAAGATCATTCTCAGGCACTGTATTTAACAGTGCTTCTCTGCTATTCACATGGTTTTTAATGACTAATTGTTTCAGGAGTGGGGTGCTATGTCCTTCTCCCCAGGCTACCTTAGTCTGGAAGCTCAGCTGAGACCTGTCCACCGTGGGTGGCCTTGCTGGCATGTGAAATGCCAGTGGTATAGCTTTCAGCATCACAGCAACATGCAAGCCCCCAAAGCATGACAAGCTAACAGATATGTGAGGGAAAATAATGGTAATGGTAGAAATGCATAAATCCAAATTTATCAGTAAGTATAACAAATTTTAAAAAACTAAGTCATTAAATCTAGCAGATACTGGATGTAACAAAAATTTCAAGTCCCACTATATCTGATTTATAAAGCAAACTCCTAATGCAAAACTGACAAAAAGGGGCTAAAAACAGAAAGGAGGAAATATGCCTAGGAAATATACCAAAAGAAGAGCTATTCTACCTATGCTATTAGCAAATTAAGTGGATGTTAAGGCATAGAACACTCACGTATGACACTAAGGATAAAAGGAATATGCTATTAGGGAGCTACACTGATAATGTTAATAGGGACAACCATGATAATGTAACCTCCAAACACAGAAAGGAAGATGAACTGAAGGACACGAATGAGGTAAAAAGTCCATAACCTGGTGAGAGACTGACATCTACAGTAGAACCCCTTAGAGAGAGAGAGAGAGAGAGAGAGAGAGAGAGAACATTTGAAACAAAATTAGCATACTTTATACAATGGCTAAATACTGATCTCTGTACCCAGCTATTAGAGAGCATAATTGGTTTTTAAAAAAACCACAATGACAAATACTACAATACAAAGCAACTCTCCACACATACTAACATGTTATGCAGACCCCAATGCCATTAAGTTGGGCATCAATAATAATAAAAATAACTTCAAAACTCATACATTATGAAACTTAGAATACTACTTAAATATTTACAGATAAAAATATAATTTCAAATTAGAAAACTGTGAGAGCTGACTGATAATGAAGGCCTATGCATTAAACTGGGCTGGGATTTAGCTCAGTTGGTAGAGGGCCACTCGGTGGTCTCTGAGGACAGCAAAAATGGGAGAAGGCCGTGGCAATCTACTTCCGAAGCAATCCCGAAACAATTAGGCATTGAAAACCCCATGAGGGTTTCTAAGAGTTGGCGTTGCCAGGTGGTCACCCTTCCAACAACAACAATATGATGGAGATAAACTGGAATGCAGAGAGAAATACACATAGGCACACACGGGAAAGATGAACATCAAACACGCAATTTCAAAACAAATAAACAAAAAGAAGGCCAGAAGCAATGGTACATGCATGCATTCCATAGGTGGGGGCAGATGGATCACAAATTCCGGGCCAGTGGCATCCTGCAAAACTTAGTGAGACCCTGTCTCAACATAAAAAGTAAAAAAGGGGCTGGGATAGCAGGTCAGTGGTAGAACACTTACAAAAAGTATGTGCAATGCCCTGGATTCAGACTCCCCAGTACTGCAAAAAAAGAAGGAAAAAAAAGTAAACTCACAACACAAAAGAAAAAAGCAAACATGTGTCTGGTTATCTAGATGGGGGGAGAAGAATGGAAAGATGAGACAAAAAAAGAAAGATTAAAAACTGACAAAATTTGAAAGTCGGCAATTATTGTTTATTTTTTGAAAGAGACAGAAGAAATGATTTTGAATGTTTTTATAATAAATAAATGTTAATATTTGAGTCATTAGCTCAGTTGGTAGAGTGCTGTACTCTCTGAGGCCCTGGGTTTGATCCTCAGCACCACAAAAATGGGAGAAGGGCCTGGCAGCCCACTCTGGAAACAATCAGCCATTGAAAACCCTATGAATAGCAGAAAAGCAATGACATAGTGCCAGCATGGCACACTGTTGGGGAGTGTTTCGTTCTGTTGTACATAGGGTCACTATGAGTCAGATGCAACTTGATGGCACCTAACAAGGAAAACAACAACAGCAATTTGAGGAGATAGATATGTTTACCCTAATTTGAAAATTATATAATGTGTATGTGTTTCAAAATGTTACATGGTGCCCTGTAAATATATGGTAAAATATTTTTAAATTTAAAATTTTTTTAAAAGAAAGAAAAAAGGTAGCAAAATCACAAAGGTAGCATTTTAAATAAAAAGAGAACACTATTTATAAATGCATTCAATAAACTTGAAAAGTGATAGGAAACAGACAATACTCTAAGGAATATAATTACCAAAATCATTTCAAAAAGAAATAGAAAATCTACACCTATGTAACCACAAAAGAATCAATTCAGTAGGGGTAAATTTACCTGTACACTCAAACACCTACAAACCCTATCAGTCACCGATATTTTTATGTTTTACCAAACCTGCAAGAAACAGATATTCCATCAGATGAGAAATGTTCCGGGTATTAGAGAATGACAGAAACTCCCAGCATGGTTTTGTGACAATACAATGACCTTACCAGCAAACTCAAAGGATAGTAATAAGAAAGGAAAAATCTAGCCACTTTCCTTTTTGCCCATAGGTACAAAAGTTCATGGTACAATATGAACAAAATTAATTTCACAAGGTTTTTGTTTTTTTTGTAATAATGACAAGGAATTTCATCTTGGGACATCAACTATGTTTTCACATTAGATTATGTGATATTTACAGCACACACACATATACACACAGCCCTATATTTCCTAATTTCCTACATTCAGAGAAATGTGTCATGTGGTGACTTCATCACTGTATGAACATCACTGAGTATATATATAAACTAAGATGGCCATGAGGTTATCAGGCAATATAATCTTATGGGGCAACTATCGTATAGGTGGGCCATCATGGACCAAAATGTCATTAGGTGGCACATGATCGTATATGGATGTGTGCATACACATGCAATATATATTTTAGTCATAAAGCATGCATACTTTATGATTAAAATTTTCAAAATTATATCAATGTAAGTCAACATATGAATAAATGAAAATAAATTATTTAGATAATGAATAGGCAAACATTTTTTGATAAAGTTTAACAGCCATTCAGGCTTCAAACAATAACCATAGCAACAAAAACTCTTGCAGGTTTTTTTTTTAATCTAATAAATGGTTAACTACCAAAAGTCTATAGCAATTCTAGAAATTGATAATAGCCATGGTTGCACAAATGTTCCTGTGATGTGTAATTAAAAATGGTTGAAATGGTAAGTTTTACATTATTTATCTTTTATTACAATAAAAATCTTTTAAAAACTTCATACTTAACGTGGTATTAGAAGCAACTCTTTCAAATTGGGAATCAAGTTGGGCAGAGTGGCATAATATTGTAACCTCAGTGAGTTAGGAGGTGGAGGCAGGAGGATCATGAGTTTGAGGCCAGAGGCAGTCTGCATAACTTCATGAGTTCCTGACTCAAGAAAGAAAGTAAAAAATGGGCTGGGGGGAGCAGCTCAGTGGTAGAGCACTTTCAAAGTCTGTGCAAGGCCCTGGTTTCAACACCCAAGCACTGCTAAATAAATAAATAATTAATTAATTAATCAGTCATGGTTGCCACTCTCATTGCTTCTCTTCAACAGTATATCATGTCTTATGCAGCATAACACAAAATGATAATTAACTATGGAGATTAGAAAGGAAAAATCTTCAGCCGGGCATGGTGGTGCACACCTGTAATCCCAGTTACTTAAGAGGCAGAGGCAGGAGGATGGCAAGTTCAAGACCAGAGGCAGTCTGTGTAATTTAGGGAGACCCTGTCTCAAAAAAGTTAAAAAATGGGCTGGGGGGTGTAGCTCAGTGGTATAGTACTTGCAAAGTATGCACAAGCAGAGGCCCTGAGTTCAACCCCCAGTACTGAAAAAAAAAAAAAGGAAAAAGAAAAATTTTCACAAGTGATATTATGATCTATGCAAAAATCCAAGAGAATCCATATAGAAACTATTAGGAAGTACATTACATTTAACAATCTACTGTCAATACACAGAGTTCAGTAACATTCTTATATACCAGCATTACATATTAGAAAAGTATTTTTAAATATATTCCACTTATGAAAGCAAGAAAAAACTATAAGCTTTCTAGGTATAAATATAAATAAAATTACAAAATCCTTCTAAAAGGCATGGAAAAGAATATATAAATAAGGAGATATACTCAGTTTACAAATGGGAAGGTCCACTATCATAAAAACAGCAATTATCTACAAACTTGTGTATAATTTATAGTAATTTTAATGAAAACTTTAGCAGAATTCATGGGAATTAACAAGTTGTTTCCAAAATTAATGTAAAAAGATAAGGAGCAAAGAATAACCAACTTAGAACTTAGAAGACGAATAAGGAAAGGGTATGTGTTCTAATTATCAAGTAATATTATAAAGCTATAATAATGAGATATGATGTTGATATAAGTATTGGCAAACTCTAAAATCAGCAGGCAAATCTGCATATAGATGGGATATAGTTGGTATTACAAATTGATGAGAAAATAAAGACTATTCAATAAATGTGCAGGTTAACAGAGTGCTTGCCTAGGATGTGTGAAGCTCTGGGTTCAAAATCCCAGCACACACAAAAATAAAAAGCCAAACAAAAACCCACCACCACCACTACAACAATGACAACCCCAGAGTACAGTTTACCTAACCAATTATATAAAAAAGGACTAAACCAGAGCCTTACCTCATGCCATAAACACAAGTAAATTCCAGCAGGATTAAAGTTCTAAATATGAAAGGCTACACATTAAAGTGTTCAAAATGAGAAGAAAATATATCATTATGATATTAAGGGGGAGAAGAATTTCTTGAGGCACAAAATGCACAATTCATGAAAGAACAAATTGGACTGTATTAAGATAAAAAAAGAAAACATACACATCAAAAGACATTCATAAAAAGTACAGAGACAGACCAGTGACTAGGAAGACACATACACAATGTATGTAACTGCAAAGAAATTGTATCTAAAACATAGAAAGAACACCCAAATCAATAAGAATGAATGGATCCAACAAGAACTGTCCAACAGGAGTGAAGAGTCCAAAAAACCCAAATGATCCATGACACTGTTAAAAGGTGTCAATCTTATTAGTAATGTGGGAATTGCACATTAAACCACTGAGAAAACATTTCCATTACATTGGATTTGACTCAATCTGAGGGCTTGGTGCCTTTAACAAAGACACCTAAGGACATTCCTGGAACAGACAGCTATAATTGCCAACTGCCAATTGAGAAAACACCCATTTGATTTTCTCCAAACATCAACAAACTCGATAAAAATCTATATTCCAAGATGCTTTGTCACACATCTTGAATGCTTCCTCAAAACCTCAAAATGAGCTAACAAAACCAAACGATCTTTCCTCCAAGTTGACAGAAATAAGCCCTCACACAAGAAGGCAGCCATGTTTTCTGACTCTCAGAGTAACTGTGTGTATGTGGGTCTCATTGGCCCACCTGGAAAGCTCTATCCTGAGGAAAAACATGTGTGTGGTGGGGAGGGGAAGTGGAGCTGGGAATGGCTTACTTGGAGCAGTCTTCACAAGCAATGTTCCCTGTGGTCTCCTTGATGGTGCGCTCAGAGACAAAGGCTGGATATTCAGTATCACAAGGCTCCAGCGTCTGTTTCAATTTCTGAGCTGTAGGAATAAGAGGGAACAAAAAAAGATAAAGAACACAATGCAGAGGCTCACCCTCGTGCCCAGCAGCCCACAGCAACTCGGAATGCAGTTCCGCTTCTGTTCCTCTGTTATTTCTTTAGGCAAAGCATAATGCATTATTTTCTAATTAGTCAAGCAATTTCATCTGCCAAGCAACTCTATAAGCTATAATTCCTGAGGCAGTAGTGTTGGCTTGATCAGCTATCATTTATACATCACAAGAATTCTATTTTCTGGGACAACATCAGTCATGGGGTCTCTGACCTCAGACTCAGTCAAACTTAGCAGCAACACATACGTATATCTGAATAAATGTATAGAACGTAAGTTATACCATATTATTTAGGGTGAGACAAAGGTCATGATACAATTGCATGGTTTTATGAGAGAAAGAAAATTGAAATATGAAATAGTAAAATACGTAATGTCTTTGAAGCACAGCCATGAACCAAATCCTAGTATTATGAAGTTCCTTGTCCAATAATATACCGTAACCTTTTTAAAGCTCTAAATAACCCTGGTATGTGGACAGACACATAGTAGGCACTCCATAAAGGCTTGGTGATTGATTAAGTCATTTAGACAAGTTATGTCTAGTGGACAAGATCCAAAATTCTTCAAGTATCATTTTCTTATTTGTAAACTAGAGATAATAAAGTTCTTCTCTCAGAAGTTTATGTGAGAAACTAATGCAACAATGTATGTTGAGTACTTAGTACAGTACCTGCAACATAGTGTGTGCTAAGTAAATGTCAGACAATAATTGCAGTAACAAAATCAACATAAGCATTCTAATAAAGCCATTGTGATATTACTATGATGACAGTGATGCTAGATACTATAACATCATGGTTAGTGCTCTTATGTAAGAGAAGTATGAAGAACAAATCCCTGTTCTGTTGCTTCTAGCTAGTCATCCGTTTTCTAATCTGTAAAATGGGGGTCCCAGTGGTATAGGTTCTATTCACAGAAGGTCTATTTATTAATACCCACACTCTATCCAAAGTTTGTGGCTGATATATATATATGAAAAAATATATATTATTTACAATTCTGAAAGTGATGTGTGGAATATAACATCTCAAGTTATATTTAGCTACATCTGCATGGATGTCAGCCCACGGCAGACTGCCCACCTCAGATGCTGAGGGCTTGAAGAGGACTATCAGTGTGACTGTCTGTGAAATACCTGTTAGCTAATAATAAGGTAATTGTTGGAGAATGAGAAAGCATTTATATCCTAATGTGATCATTTCTTTTATATAGGTTTTCTACAGTGAGCTTTTTATTTTGAGGAAATTCTTTGAAGGTTACGCACAATGCACTGCAATTTTTTAAAATTTAAAACAAAAAGTAAGCCAGGCATGGTGGCGCACACCTGTAATCCCAGAGGCTTGGGAGGCGGAGGCGGGAGGATCGCAAGTTCGAGACGAGAGGCAGTCTGCGTAACTTAGCAAGATACCTGTCTCAAAAAGTAAAAAAATGGGCTGGAGGTGCAGCTCAGTTGTCCAGCACTTGCAGAGCATGCAGGCACGAGGCCCTGGGTTCAACCCCTAGTACTGCTATAAAAAAAAAAAAAAAAAAAAGAATCATTTCTTGTTCAGTTCTTTCAGCCACCTGGTATTTCAGGAACTATCATTGAGGGAAGATGTCTGTGGTCACCTCACAGGAGAGTGCTGGGGAAAACAGATGGACTAAAGTATGTACAGCTCTTAACCTGGTGAAGCATACACACTCTTCTGCACACATGTTCCTGCACACACACAACCTTCATGAAATTGTAGTCACTGGCCAGTGTTACCATCTACGTGTCAGAAACTGGGCTAGGAGCACACATTCTGGGGGTCATGAATCCTGCTTCAGCTATGTGACCTCAGTTGAGTTGTTAACCTTTCTAAGGTGTTATTAACCTCAGTATCTTCATTTGCAAAATGGAAATAACACTACCAAGTTTGTGTGGTTGTTAGAGAATCCAACGAACTAAAACATGGCAGTCACTGGCACACTGTGAGTGCTATCTATGCCTATACTGCCACTGTGATTTCTGCTGCACATGTTACCTCCAGCCTTTTAGAGCCATTCTTTTTTGGGTACAAACATCGAAGAGATGGTTGGCTCCCTGACGTCACTGATTATACAGGGCTGGTGTCAGCGATGGTTCTGGAGGCCCCAGTCCCAGACACTCCCCTGTGCCCAGTAGAGACAGCTGGTCAAGAGCGTCATTAAATGATTGCTAAACACACTAATGATCCTCGGAAGGGTGTTTTTCAAACAAATAAAATGGACAAAGCAAATGTGAGAATCTCAGTCCTTTGGGACAAAGCCTTTCAGGCGGAAAGCTAGGTGATTTTTCCATGTCTGAGGCACATGTCACAGCACCGAGGGGCATTTAGTGGAAACATTATTTTCCAAGTTTTTGTTCAATGCTTCTGTCTTGTGAGGCAGCATCTTTGATATCAGTGAGTTTTTACCACCTTTCTTTCATTTTCATTTGTTTCTTTATTTGTTCTTCTCTTAACTTGGGGAGGCCAAATACAAAGCTCACTGTATCTGGCTACAATTTGGTAACACTTCTTATTTTCATGGCTTTTATCCTTGCAATTCATTTATCAGTATGGGAAGTGATTCTAATTTGCAATATAGGAAGCTTCTTTTTTGTATTTAAAGTATTTGAATTTCAAAAGTGAGTCAGTTAAAATGAAATAAAGATTAAGTGGGGCTGGGTTTTAACACAGTTGGTAGAGTGCCACACTGTGCTCTCTGAGGCCCTGGGTTCAATCCCCAGCACCAAAAAAAAAAAAAAAAAAAAAAAAAAAAAAAAAAAAAAAAAAAAAAAAAAAAAAAAGGAAAAGGAAACGAATGATCAACAGAGAAGCACTGACAAAGTGCCGGGGATGGCAGTATCTGGGAGTGTTCCATTCTGTTGTACACAGGGTCACTATGAGTTGGACCCAACTCCAGCACCTAACAATAGCAACAAAGTACACAACAGCGTAGATTACAAGTAGATATGGCACATGCACGCAAATGGCCTACAAAAGCTGCTGATGGAATAGCTAAATTTATTAAAGAATTACTGTGTGCCAGATGTGGTTCTAGTTTATATGTATTAATTTATTTAACAATAACACAGGACAAGATTGAAAGCATAAACCATGAGGCATGAACAATTTTTATCTCCACTTGTAGATAGTGAGTGGAGGTGAGGGGACTGGAGTAAATTGTCCAGATTCACCCTGAGAATATGTGGGAGAGCCAAACTTTAAACTTGAGCTCTCCGGCTCCAATATATGCATGTTTCATTGCTTTGTGAAGTTGGGCCAATGAAAGAAAGCTAGAAAAGTCTTTGGGGCAGGGAGAGCAAGGCAGTACACACGTGATTTAAACAAGGCTGATAATTTCACCATTTCTAATTGCCTGGGCCCAGTTACAGTGGAAAGAGTCCAACACTCTCAACGGCAAGACCCGTTTGGCTCTGATCCTTCTTGGAGATGAAATTCTTTTTCCTCCGACAATTGTAGGGTATCCATTCTGATGTGGTGATAAACACTGAGTCTATTTGCAGCATGACTATAGATTGGCTGGAAGTTGCTTGATGTGCTTTTGGGAAACATAAAAATTATCCTATAAACTCACGGCCACATTTAATCTAAATAACATGAACCTTTCTTTGTCTAGAATGCTGTGGAAAGCACCATACATTTCTGACAGGCATTACTGTTTATAGAATTTCAAAGCAATAACCGAGGATGCCAGCAATCTACTGGGTACTCTGGGTGTTCAAAACTCATTATTATAGAAAGGCATAGGTACACAAGGACCACGGTGCTCAGCTAAGGTAGTTCCTGCTTATCCCAGAAGGGACAACTGAAGCTCAGAAATCAGACTGGACTCCCACAGAAAGTGACTTATTGTGGTCATGATTTACTTTTTTTATTATTTTTTTATTTTAGTGGTTGTTGTTGTTGTTAGGTGCCGTCGAGTCGGTATCCGACTCATAACTACCCTCATAGGGTTTTCAAATGGCTGAGTGCTTCGGGATTGCCTTGGGAGTGGATTGCCAGGCCCTTCTCCCATTTTTGTGTTGCTGGGAATTGAACTCGGGGCCTCAGAGACTGCAGTGCAGCACTCTACCCACTGAGCTAAATCCCAGCCCATTTTAGAGGTACTAGGGCTCAAACTCAAGGCCTCATCTATGCTAGGCAAGTGCTCCATCACTGAAGTACATCCTCAGCCCACCACCATCATTTACTTTAGCAGTAAACAACCCAAACTTCTGCCACCAATACTCATACTCATCAAGCATGTACTATGTGCTAAACCCTGTGCTAGGACATTTACATGAATGTAGCAAAGCTCTGCTACAATTTCATTTTACAGATGAATAAAATTCAGAGAAATCAAGATGCTTTGCCCAAACTGCTGTGTGTGGTGGAGTCCAGATGTGAGCCAGGAGTCAACACTCTGCCATCACACAGCTCTGCCTCCTACCCTGATCACCCTAGATATCCAGAGCTGAAGTCACCATGACCCATCACTCACTCACAATGAAGCAGCCACTGGAGCACCCACACAATTGAATTCTTTGATTTTCTCTTAGCAACGAATGTCCCTGATGAGAATTACTAACTTGAGTTCACAGTAATTATGGGCAGACAATTAGGAATGAATAGATTTGCCATTTGAAAAGCCTTCCTCTTCCTTTGTCTCTGTGAATGCATCCCCATTCATAACTGATGCCAGCAAGCTCCATTGTCTTTGTGCAACTTCACCAAAATGATACCTTTGTGATAATCAAGCAGAAATGGGCTTCCACAGTCCCCTTCATTAAAGAAATGAACCAGATAAACAGTGTAATTACAGATTCCATTTTTAGCTGAAACAAAGATGTATGTCTCAGCTCAGGGGCATCATCTAGTGAAGGAATGGTAAATTTAGAACGAAGAAACCCTGCAAGTCAATATGGTGTTCTCCCTCTGCTGGGCTTAGGGTTTACATTTATGTTTAATAAGATATTCCAGTGAGGGCAGGCTTGTGGATCAATTAATGCACCTCCATTTGGTTTAGTTTCTTCATCTATAAAATGCAAAGATCCATGTTTATGCCCAGCCGGTGGCTGTGGGTCTGAATGAGACAATTCATATGTAGCACCCAGCTTAACACCCAGGCTCAAAGATCAGCTGTGACTCAGTATGGGGCTGAGATGGCAGGTCTTGGCTTAGGTCTGAGTTGTCTTTCTGTTTGTCTGTATCGCTCTCTGTCTGTGTGTCTGTCTGTCTGTCTATTACCTATGTATCCATATATCTGTATGACTTATGTGTTTCAGAAAGGACTGGTGACAAATTCAAGCAGTGCTCACCTCTGGGTAAGCTGAGGGGTTTGAAAGTAATCTGAAAGACATCCCCAGCTCTCTGGAGAAGCCAAAGCACATGGGGTTGGCACACCATGTATCAGCAATGTAATTATTGGACAAGATCTGTTTATAGCCTTTGGGAAGAAGGTGGTATAGTCTGGCAGTAAGGCGAGATGGCCTTTTGAAATTACCTGTTAGGAAGCTTTTAAACAAGAGCCTTAAGATAGAAAACAGAATCAGAGCATCACATTATCCCTCTCAGCTAAAGTTTTGACCAGTGTTGCCCCAGGGGTATGGGATGTAAAATTTCAGAAAGAACTTCCCAGAGTGGCTCCAGAGTGCAAGAAAAACAGTATCTTCCTTATTTATTGCCCTCTGCTCTATACCCCTCCGTCCAGGACAGGGATTCTGAACAGTGGCACCACTGACATTTGAGTGGACTGCCTCTTGAGTGGCAGGATGTTTAGCAGCACCTCTGACCTCTATCCACTAGATGCCAGTAGCAAGTCTTGACAAGCAAAAATGTACCCAGATTTTAGAATGACCCCTGAGAGGCAGAACTGATTCCCAGTTGAAAACTTTGAATCTGGACATAGAGCAAAGTGACTGGTTCACAACAAAAATTCATGAGTAATTGTTGAATCTGCAGGACCAAAACAAGAGTGTAGGTAGATATCTTAGGTGGCAATTCAATAGAAAGAGAAGCAGGCCAAAGTGAGAATGAGGGATGTGGGAGTGAATGGTGGGATGAAAAAGAGAGGCTTCCTCAGGTACAAAGAGGAACGATGAAAAGTAAACCACTGCAGATAACCAGCCTACCATCCTGTGCACTGAGCACACCGATAAGAAACAGCCGGGTATTAGTCAACACCTCCCAAAAATGTGGGCACCCACCTTCCCAGCCAGCAAGAGGCAGAAGGAAGCTGCCTTACTTACTTCAAAGCCAGGACAACTATTTACTAGGCTAAACAGTCACACTGGCCTCTGAGCTACTGAAGCCTTATTCAGAGTGAGTGGGGATTCATCGACAGGTCACCAGTGCTGCAGAGAGAGCTGCCTTAACCAATAAGCAATCCACTCCCTTAGCCTCTATTGGCTTACTTTCTTCCTTTTAATGTGTTTGCAAGAAGGAAAGAAAGGAAGGAAGGAAGGAAGAAAGGAAGGAAGGAAGGAAAGAAGAAAAAAGAATAATTTTGGAACAGCTACTCCCATAGGAAATACGTAAATAATACTCTTTCCACTGTGTCACTATGGGGAAACTGAGCCTTTGGGAGATCAGCTAATTTGCCAAAGGCCAACCTCTAAGGCAGACTCAAACCCATCCTGACCTAACTTTACAACTCATGCCTTGAAGAGTCTCCACGAACTGCTACTCAATTCACTGAGGACTTTGAACAGGGAGAGGAATACGGACATATTTGCTTTTATGAGGTGGCTGTGAAAACAAACATACAGTGCTTATCTGTTCATTCAACCTGACACACAGGTGATTTATCTGTCTCCCTTAGATCTTAGCACTGCCCACCAGCTTCTGAGAAACTTACCCGTGCAATGTGTGAACTCACAGCCTTAGCTAAGGAAACGGGTCCAAGTGTCCATTCAATGTGGGCTGAATGGAAACAGTGGAATTTTATGTCAGATTGGATGGCATAGCACTTAGCACACGGAGTGGCTTTTTGCTGACAGAGCTGAAAAGTCATCACATTGTCCTGGGTAGTTTCATGCAAGCCAGCACATCCCTGATGAAAAGTAGCCAGTTAACCCAGAGTTCATCACTCTGACTAGGAAATAGAAAACAGTTGCTGCTTACCTTTAGCTGTCATATCAGAGTGCCACCAGCTGCAGAGGTTAAATTCCACCAGGAACCTAAACAGATGGTGGAAAAGCCCAATGTTACTTGGTCATCCACCCCCTGGCTAGAACAGTGACATTCTGTGCCATTCAGCACCGCTCACCTCATTTGAAAGAGTAACATCACACTCTGGAGACATCAACACGGCTGGCTGGATTCCCACTGAATTTCCATCAGGCTTTATCTAACTTGACAAAGGCTATTTTACCATAAATACCAGTGCAACCCTAAAGTCAGACTTACCTAGTCTCTAGGACTCCTACTTGAGAATATCCTGCTGTTTGAGAAAGCACTCTCTACCTATTATTAACTTGTTATTCCCTCTTAAGACCATCTAGTTTGATTCCACAAAAATAGCCAGTTTCTCAAGGGCCTCTCCCACCTTTGTTCACAAGTAGAAATCAAATACCCTCCTCTCCCAGACTATGGTCTGCAGTGATAAAAGATGTTTTCAAATTCATACTGCAATTCAAAAGCATGGTGGTTGGGAGTAGGGTGGGACAAACTTCTTTTTATGAAATTATGCCATGATCCTACTTCAGAAAAATGAAATGATATAAAATTATATAAATCATCTTCCAAATGGCTAAAGATCAAAATCCAGTCATTTATCTTTCAGCCTTACGGCTACTATCCCTGGCAGCTCTCACTTGGTCCACATCCTACCATTAGAACTGAATTTATAACAATGCTTATAAGCATTGTTAGATTAATTTAAGTTACATTAAAGAAAAAAAAAAAAACAAGACAACATCTGCTCGCTGAATGGCAAGGCATCTGCCTTAAACCCACAGAAGCTGAGCCTGGGCTGGACAAAGGAAGAATGAGAGAATTTACTGCAACTTAATCGATTTGGTTGACATGCCTGTCCATGGAATTCTTCCCTTTCATTTGACACAGCATTTCTGTAATGTGTCCAGTATCTGATCTGGAAGTCAAGCCTTTCATCTTTGTGACATTCCAAGTCTGACCCTAGCCACAGAAGCATCAGCATCTTCCAAAGAGGACCATATTTTGACAGAGTAAACAATTAAATCACACCTGGGAAAAGCTCTGGCCCTGTATGTCACCCCTGTGAGCCCCTGCTCCTGCACAAGCCGAGACACCCCAAGGAGCAGTGGGCAGCCGTGGCAGTGTGTTCTTCTGACCACAGCCCACCCAGGCTGCCTTAAAAACAGCCAGACATCCATGTTAAATTTAACAGTAACCACAATAAATAAATTCAGTTTGTGCACTGCAAGCTGTTAGTCTGCTAACCAATGACTTAAGGGCATAAGGAGTGATCATGAATAACTTAGCAAAAGGTAATTTTTTGGTCTCAGTGTCCAATTTTTTGAGATGTTCAGTGAGACTGCCTCAGAGTACTAGGAATCTTATGGTTACCAAAGTATGAGGCACAATTTCCCAATTCACTTTATAATATAAAAAGAAAATACAACTTGTCAAAAAAGGCAACAGAGAGTACTTACAAGACAAGTTCTGTCATTATCCACTTCACTGCAGAGAGGAAGGCATTGTAAGGCTGAAAGGAAGAATTCAATTCATTAAGAACAGTGTATCATAGAGTTTCAAGTCTGACTTAGGGCTTTACATAAAGACAACATTATTCTTCCAGAGAGACTGATTGATTGTTAGGTGCTATGGAGTCAGGTCCGACTCAGAAGAGAGATTGATATGTTAAAAAACAGTGGCACTCTAGTTAGAGGAGGAAGATGGCTACATACTGCATCCCAAAACTAACATTTATTTTTAAAAAATTGAAACAGGATGAAAGTTTTTCCTGAAACCTAATTTATTGTCTTTTATTTTCCTTTAGTACTTGGGGTTGAATCCAGGACCTCATGCATTCTAGCTAAGTACTCTACCACTGAGCTGCACCTCCAGCTTTTTATTTAATTAATTTTGATTAGTAATTTTTTAGTTAGTGTACAACTTACTGGGTTTCATTATGGCACTTCCATCCATGCATATCATTGTATATTGCTCATGTTCATCTCTCTCATTACCCTATCATGACCCTCCTCCCCCTATACCCAATCCTCTACCTCCCCACAAATAGTCCCCCTTCTACTTGCATGTCTTCTGTGAACATGTATATTTATCTATCACATATATAAACGTCCAGATTTTGCCTAAAGAACAAAACGTGATATTTCTCTTCCTTTCTCCCCATTATACTTTCTTATTTCCCCCTCCCCCTTCTCTTTAGTCCCCTTTCTCCTCCCTAACTCCTCTTCTACTTTCATGACCTATATATTTTAATATGGAATATGTATTGAGATCTAACACTCACATGTGAGAGAAAACATGAAATGTTTGTCTTTCTGGGTCTGGTTTTTTTCACTTGAAATGATGCTCTCTCTAGTTCCATCCATTTTCTAGCAAATGCTGTAACTTCACCCTTCTTCATAGCTGAATAAAACTCCATTGTGTGTATATACCACATTTTCCTTATCTACTCATCTGTTGGGCACACCTAGTTGAATCCATATCCTGGCTATTGTGAATAGTGCTGTATTAAACGTGAATGAGTAGAAACCTCTACTGTATGTTGACTTATATTGAATATATAACCATGAGTGGTACAGCTGGGTCATACAGTAGTTCTAGTTTCAGTTTTCTAAGGAACCTCCATACTGATTTCCATAGTGGTTGCACCAACTTTCATTCCCAGCAACAGTGTACTAGGGTCCTTTCTCCTCGCATCTTTCGCAGCATCTGTTGTTTGTTCTGTTGATTCTGGGGCCAGATGGTATCTCAATGTACCTTTTATTTTCATCTTCCTCATTGCTGAGGATTTTAAACATTTTTTTCATATGATTGTTAGCCATTTGTAATTCTTCTTTTGAGACCTTTCTGTTTAGTTCATGTGCCCGTTTTCTGACTGGATACTTAACTTTTTTGGTGTTACATTTGTTTTAGGTCTTCATATATTCTAGATATTAATTCCCTGTCTGATGTATAGCTGGCAAAGATTTTCTCCCATCCTGTAGGCTTTATGGTCACTCTGGTAATTGTGTCTTTGCTATGCAAAAGCTTTTTAACTTCATGCAGCCCCATTTGTCCAACACTGCTATCATTTCCTGCACTACTGGAGTCCTTTTCAGAAAAATCTTTGCCTATGCCTAGGTCTTACAGTATTTTCACCATGTTTTCCTCTGGCAGTTTAAAAGTTTCCAGTCTTAAAGTCTTTGAGCCATTCTAAATAGATTTTTGTACAAGGTGAATTAGAGGGATGTAGCTTCAGTCTTCTACATGAAGATATCTAGTTCTTCCAGCACCACTTATTAAAGAGGCTGCCTTTTCTCCAATTTACATTTTTGTCACCTTTCTCCAACATGAGGAGTCTGTAGCTGCACGAGTTTCTTTCTAGTCCTCTATTCTATTCTACTGCAAAGTAATTATGTCACATTGAAGATGAAGGTGCACCTGACTCATGTCATGGTATTTTCAGCCACATCATATGCTTATGAAAGCTGGATTTTGAATAAGGGAAACAGAAGAATTGATGCTTTTGGATTATGGTGCTGGAAGCAAATATTGAATATACAATGGACTGCAAAAAGAACCAACACATCTGTTCTAGAAGAAGTGCAACCAGAGTGCTCCTTGGAAACAAGGACAGCTAGACTCTGTTTTATGTATTTTGGACATGTTGTCAGGAGGTACCAATCCTTGAAGGACATTATGTTTGGGAGAGTGGCAGCTAAATAAAAAAAAAGAAGACCCTCAACTAGATGAATTGACACAGTGGCTGCAACAATGGGCTTTAACATAAAAAACAGTTGTGTGCATGGCAGTGTCAGTAGTGTTTCTGTTGTAAATAGAGTCGCTATGAGTCATACTCAACTCAATCTAACAACAACAACAACAAATTCTGCTCTATTGGTCTACATGTCTGTTTTTGTGCCAGTATCATTCTGTTTTTGTTGCTATGGCTCTTTCTGCTCAGGATGGCTTTAGTGATTTGAGGTGTTTTGTGCTTCCATATGAATTTTAGGATTCTTTTTTCTATTTCTGTAAAGAATGTCATTGGGATTTTGATGAGGATTGTATTAAACCTGTAGATTACTTTTGTTAATATAGCCATTTTTACAATATTAATTCTGATCTGTGAACATGGGAGGTCTTTCCATCTTCTGGTGTCTTCTTCAATTTCTTTCTTCGTTGCTTTCACATTTTCATTGTAGAGGTCTTTCGCCTCCTTGGTTAGGTTTATTCCTAGGTGCTCTACTCCTTGACACTATTGTGAATGGGACTGTTTTCTTGATTTCTTTCTTAGCCTGGTCATTACTGATATGTATAACAGCTACTGGTTTGGGTATGTTGATTTTGTATACCGCTACTTTGCTCACGCCTGCAGCTGTAGCCCTGTGGCATCCGAGCCCATCAGATCTCGGAAGTTAAGCAGGGTCGGGCCTGGTTAGTACCTGGATGGGAGACCGCCTGGGAACACCAGAAGCTGTAGGCTTGGGAGAAGGACCTGGCAACCCCCTCCCAAAAATCAATCTGCCATTGAAAACCCTATGAACAGCAGAGAAGCACTGACAATAGTGTTTCCCCTGTTGTACAGAGGATCGCTATGAGTAGGATACCGACTTGACGGCACCTAACAACAACAACAACTTTGCTCACAGTATCTATCAGCTCTAAGAGTCTGCTGTTGGAGTATTTAGGGAAAAGTATAAGATTATAACATCTGCACATAGGGATAATTTGACTTCTTCCTCTCCTATTTGCATCTCTTTTATGCCTTTCTCTTGCCTTATTGCTATAGCTAAGAGTTCATTTCCTATACTGAGCAGCAGTGGAGTGAGGGGACACTCTTGTTCCTGATTTTAGAGGAAATGCTTTCAGTTTTTCCCCATTTAGTATGATGTTGGCTGTAGGTTTTTCATATATTGCCTTTATTATGTTGAGGTGTGCTCCTTTAATTCCCAGTTTCTTTGGGGCTTTTATCATGAAAGGATGTTGGACTTTGTCAAAGGCCTTTTCTGTATCTCGAGAAGATCATGTGATTCCTCTCAATCTATTTACATGCTGTATTACATTGTCTTGTGTATATTGAACTATACTACATCCCTGGAATGAAATCAACTTGATCATAGTTTATGACATTTTTAATGTGTTGTTGAAATCGATTTTCCAGTATTTTATTAAGGATTGCATCTGAGTTTATCAGAGAAATTGATCTGCAGTTTTCCTTTTTTGTTGTGTCCTTATCTGGTTTTGGTATCAGGGTAATACTGGCTTTGCAGAATGAGTTTGGGACCATTCCTTCCATTTCTATTTTATGGAATAGTTTGAGGAACATTTGTGTTAATTCTTCTTTAAAGGTCTTGTAGAATTCGGAAGTGAATCCATCTGGTCCTGGGCTTTTTTTTGTTAGAAGACTGTATTATTGTTTCAATCTCACTGATCATTACAGGTCTGTTTAAATTGTTTATATCTTCTTGGTTTAATTTTGGTAGATCACATGTGTCTGGGAATTTGATAATCTCATCTAAGTTTGCCAGGTTTTTGGAATATAAGTTTTCAAAGTATTTCCTAATAATTCTCTGGATTTCTTTGGTAACCATTGTAATGTCCCCTCTTCATCTCTAATTTTATTAATTTGAATCTTCTCTCTCTTCCTCTGTTTGGCTAAGGGTTTGTTGGTTTTGTTTACCTTTTCAAACAACCAGCTTATTGTTCCATCAATTCTTTTTATTGTGATTTCATTCTCCATTTCATTAATTCCTGCTCTTATCTTTATGATTTCTTTCCATCTACTAATCTGGGGTTTTGCTTGTTCTTATCTCCGACCTTGAGGTGCATCATTAAATTATTTGAGTCCTCCCTGATGTTTTAATGTAGGTATTCATAGCTATAAGCTTCCCTCTTAGAACTGCCTTCACTATATCCCAAAGGTTCCCTTCAGTAGATAGAGTTGTCTCCTCTCCCTGAGGATGGAGTAGGGAGTACTGTGGCAAGATGAATTTCCTCTCCAATGCCACCCCAATCAGGAAGAGCTTCTGTCTCATCAAATTCCCTCAAAGGCCCCAAGGGCTTCAAGGACTGTTAAGTTGCCTTGTGGGACTGCCATTCTACTGGCTAGGGCTATCCAGCTTGCCTTTTGGATGAGGCTTCTGGTTGTCCTCCCCCATTGGGGAGCCAGAGCTGGAGATGTGTCCTGCTCACTCCTCACTGCTCCACTCAGTTCTGCAAGGTTCTGCACTGATACCATCCTCTCATCTCCTTTGTGATTTCTGTGCTTTCCCAGTCTTTCTCTCTTTGGAACAGAGTCCACTTCTTCCTCTTCTGACTCCTTTGTTTCACCATGTCACCCAGAGGCTGCCTCTAATCTGCTGTCTTACACCGGAAGTCCCAAAACTAACATTTTAAAACTTCGAACTACCCTGTAGTGAGAGGTGATTTACAAGTAAAATAAACATGATCTAATACAAGGGTTATCACTGGGAGGAAAAAGGAAGTTCAACAAACGATGCTTAAACCTCTACCCTCTGGGGGCTAATATTTTGCAGACTAATGCTGAGGGGCTGGAATCATATAACTAATTTCAAATGGTAATTCACAGAGCTCTATTTTGGAAAGGTGACTCCCTGTTCTCCATCACTGTATGTCATTCATTGAAATAAGCACAAATTGCATACACTTGATTTTAATGCTTTCCATGAATTATGTAGGATTTGAAATGCCTTTTCTCACACTTACATATTTGGACTTGAAAAAATGATAACCATATAAACATGTGATTTTATCCTTGCAGAAAATCCCCTTCACTCTATAAAAGAAGGCATTGACAGCCTAATCTTTATTTCAGAATATTTTAATTAAAAAAAGCAGTCGGATTGTTTACTCTGTGATATTTCCTATGTGGATAATTCAATTTCCTGAATTCTGGAAAATACCAAGTCTCCCCCTCAGTTGGCTCTTTGTACCTAGGTATGCCAGATATGTAACTAATGGGTGGATTTGGGGGACAGGCAATGACATTGCCAAAGCCAGGCTGTGGGTGTCAGGTCCAGAAAAATCTCAGAACCTTTGGTGGCTGCCTTTAGGTATCACAGAATTGAAATGCATGCCAAAGGTTTCCGAGGGGATGGATGTTTAATACTACTCTGTGAGCGTTTTAATTATAAGGACTAGAATTGGGAATGGGGAGATTATCCAGTTTTAAATAAAACAAGAATGAATTTATGTTCATTCCCCTAACCATTCTTGAAACTTTTCTATTTTAGGCCAGAAAGTAAATGAGGAGAACAACAACAACAACAAATCCACTGGGGTTTTTCTGAGCCCACCCAGATTTCTGACTTTGTGTACCTCTTTTCTCTTATTTAACTGAGTACTTTAACATCATCCCCCAAATCCAAGGGCCCAGAGCCCCCAGGATTTGGGTCAGATAAGGATGTAAACTTTCAATTGTTTCCTAAAACCCAATGCAGTCCTGCATACACCATGATTTTGCCACTGTGTTTTTATGGCTGTTAAAAAAAAAAGGGCAGCAGCTCATTTTTTGTTCAAAGTACCCCGCTGATCCAACCATGGGACAATTCTGTATCTTTGTCCCTGCTGGCTAGGATGGGTGGTATGGGGCAGAGCTGAGAGAAGCTGAATAAAGGAGGTTTGGCATAGGGGCAGTTTACCCTGAGGCCAGGGGGAAAGGCACTCAAGCATTGTATGCCAGACATTAGCTGAATATAGGAGCAAACAAAGGGATTATGTAAATACGGGATTAAAATTTAAATGCACATTATCACTCAAAAGGATAAAGCCATTGAGCTTTTAAGCCTAATGATGAAAACCTATCTTGGGAACATTTTAAGTATGGAAATATTCATGCGAAAGTTAGGGGAGCTAAGTTTCAAAAGACAGCCTTAGTAAAAGTGATGTTTTTCAAAATGTTCAACTCTTAGTTGCCGCTCAGAAATTTTCAGCTCTAAATTCGTGTTTTCTCCCTTAGTATACGAGAATCATGTTAAATATTTGGTTTCTAAATAATCCCTTTGTAGGGTCTTATGTCTTGCAGAAGATGAGAAGGTGTATATATTTTAAAAACCAAAACGGCTTTTCAATCTCAGATTTTGAACAAAATTTTAGGTTAAGTTTTGGTGTTTACAAAATCATAACATTGCAAGGGTTATATTTATACATAAATGTGGACTATATAAAGGTGTAGCCTTTCCCCCCACCTCATGTTTTTAGAAAATTGGTGCCCAACCTGACATTGTCTACACATTTTAAATTACTTTTCTTTCTTTCTTTCTTTCTTTCTTTCTTTCTTTCTTTCTTTTTTTTTTTTTTTTTTTTTTTTTTTTT